>APFE030529769.1:0-21059 GCA_000404065.3 Pinus taeda
AGTTGCAGACATCTTCACCAAAGCGCTTGGAAGAGAAAAGCTTGAAAGATTCAGAACGATGCTTGGACTCACCGACATCCCTTCAGATTAAGGGGGGGAATGTTGACAGCTAATCCGAAACGGATGGGTGAACCGGACAGTCATCCAGAAGATGAACTGATCCGTTTGATTTGTATATATAAATGTAGATTACCTAATGAATAAAATCATCAGTTTTCTCTCGCTCATTAAGCCTGGAGTTACCCTGGCCTGACAGATTCCGATAAGTATTTATGAGGTTATGAATTTATTTATGTTATGGACAAATTGTTAAGTTAGCCAACAACTTATGTAGGCTCAGAAACCCAACAATCATGTCTATTCAACCTTTACGTTTTAGTATAAATAGAAGAGGAATTTAAGTCATTTCTACGCACTCTTTGATCTCTTCCTCTCTCTACTTGTCTTTGGGTTTTAGTAAGAGGAGAGATCCTAAGGAAAAGCTAGAAAAGCAAAAAAAGCTAGAAAATCCAGAAAGGATGGAATTGCCAGAAAAGCAGGAATTGGCGGAGAAGTTGGAAATGCAGGAAAAGCCGGAAAAGCCAGAAAAGTTAGAAAATACGGAAAAGCCAGAACTGTTAGAAAAGTCGGAAAAGCCGGAACTGCCGGAAAAGCTGGAACAATCGGAAAAGTCAGAACTGCCAGAAAATCCGTAAATGTCAGAAAAGTCAAAAATACCGGAAAATCTAGAAATGCCGGAAAAGTTGGAACTGTCGGAAAAGCCAAAAATTCCGAAAAAGCCGGAACTGCTGGAAAAGCCATAACTACCGGAACTGCCGAAATAGCCGAAGCATCTGTCTCCGAAGGAAGGTAGCATGATGTATGAGATCATGGGTAGCATAATAAGCAGCATGATGATATGAGCATGGGCAACATAATGATGAATGAGATCATGAGCATGGGTAGCTTGATGATGAATAAGACCACGGAAGATGCAGCATGATGAGTAGCATGAAGATGAGAGAAACTCAGTCATCAAGGTTTAACACATGTGACAGTACAACAAGGTGTCACACTGTAATGTGCAACAAATAGACAAGATGCAGCACTATGATAAGTGAATGAGTCACCTTAGAGAATCAGTTGAAGCAATATTTCTTCAACTGATCTCATGCTGATATCAAAAGTCAAAGTCATTGAATTCTATTGTAAATGTACTATCTTTCTCACTTTCTCTTTTGAACTTTGAATAACATAAAAGAAGAATCGATCAAGGGTTTCCCCACATAGGGGTTTGTCCCTGGCTAGCACCACATCTTGTGTCCTCTTGTCTTGGCTTGTCTTCTGTGATTTATATTTATGTTCTATTTGCAGTTTACTTTATGCTGATGTGATTGATAATGTGGAAAATAAATTGAAATAAATTGCTCTAGCATAGAACATACCTAAAATTAACATGGTATCAGAGCTGAGGTGAAGACAATGCCCAAGCAAGAGTGAAAGAGCAATCACCAAAGACAATGGGGACAAGACAAAAGGATCAATGGGATCCACATCTCTCTTTTAAGTTCACAAAGGGTGAAGTTGAAGTAGAACATATTATCAGAATGGTGTAGCGGAAGTTTCTGATGGCCCATCTAAAGATCACTTCATTGGGAAGTTTGGATCTAAGGGTGGAAGGAAAGGCGGATGCCTTGGTTGCAATAAGTTTGGCCATTATGCGAAGGAGTGTCTGAAGGTAATGCAGGTCATTAAGGAAATGGTTGACTCTTCAAAGAAAGCAAGGAACCCCGAATCACTTTTATGTACTTGATTGCAAGAAGAACCTAGTGTCCATCTCAGAAATGGAAGTCAAACGTTTCAAGGTGGCACTCATCGATGGAAAGGTACATGTTTGGAAATAGATTTTTCAAAGATGTTTTTGAGTTCAGGGTTGTATCAAATTGCAGGAAGTCCACTAGGGACCATGTCCACTGTCACGTAGCACCGAAGGTCTGTGAGTCAGATGGTGACAAGGATGGCTAAATTCAAAAGGAGCATGAAAGTACATGTTTGAGATGTACCGAAGGAAAATCTTACAAGGGGACCATTCCCCTCATGTAGTAGGTCCACAGGTCTGGAACAATCCAAGGGGCCTAAGATTGATAATCAGGAATCTCGCATATGTAGGTGGAAGAAAGCCCTCTATGGCTTGGAGCAAAACACCTCGGGTATAGGAGTGAAACGCATCTAAACCATTCGAAGGTTATGGATGATAGACCTCTCATACCAGCACCTTATGAGGATGACCTACTTCTAACAGGTGTAGACCCTCTCATTTGTAGAAGTAAGAGGGAGTTGGATTCCAGATGTGGAATGGTGAACTGCAAGCCTGTGACTACCTCAAGGATCTTAACTTTTAGAAGTTATATGGTAGTGATGCCGGACCAGATTTGGGAAATGCCTCTGAATCTCATAAACTCATTCGTGTTGATGTTCTTGGTGAACTTCCGTCCAGACATATGTTTTGTAGTTAGCATGGTGAGCTCATATCTGGTTGAACCTCACTCTATTGGTGCCAAGATATTCTGATGTCTTTGGGGCACAATCTCTCATGGATTGAGATACACTGCCGGAAATATGAAACTGCATGATTATTCGAATGCTGATTGGACAAGCAGTGTGGAGGATCACTAGAGCACTTCTTAGTGCTATTTCTCTTTAGATTCTGCTTCGATATCATGGATGAGCAGGAAGCAGAAGTTGGTTGTTATAAGCACCTCTGAGACCAGATACATATCTACGAGTGTGATCTCGTATGAAGTTGCCTGGTTGGGGAAGCTATTCAAGTGAGCTCTTTGTACCACTGTGATTCTCTGTGACAACCAAAGGTGGGATTCAATTATTGAGGAATCTCGTATTTGATGATTGATCCAGCAGATAGACATCAGATACTACCTTATCTGGGATATGGTAAGTCTAAAAGCAAGGAAGCTCCATCACTATGAGATGATATACAGGTCGCTACACTTTGTCTAATCCCCGGGGGAAAGATAAAACCTGTGATTTTCCCTAGCAGAGGTTTGATGCGATATCACTATCGGCGTTCGCAATGGACCGCTTGACATATTGTAGCTCCCACTTTCGAAGTGCCGATGCGATAGTCACTATCGGCGATCGAAAGTCGGATAGGGTTAGGGCTCGACGTTAACGTAGACCCCTCATAGCGATGCGATGTGCCGGACCTGATATAACTCAACACTCCCATGTATAGAGTTTCAAGTCCGCAATCCACCTCCGTTAGTGTATTTTCCCTAGAGCCAAGTCTTCCGCCTCCGATAGTGTTAAGCCTATGTATATGGGCTTTCTGTTCATCGATAGTGTTAAAGCATGCATACATGGGTTTTATAGGCCCGATAGTGTGTGTATATATATTATAGATATATATATATATATAAGGTTCCGTGCCTCCAATAGTGTAAAAACACATATGTATGATATATGCTCCTCCGCCTGTATCTTCATGCATATAATTCTTTTGTGGCCTGATAGTTCTCGATAATATAAATGCACCCTTTGCTCCTCTGATGGCTCTGTTTGCTTCCTTATAGCTCTACTTGTTGTTCTGTTGCTGCGATGGTTGTTTGCATCCTCTGTTATGCTCCTCTTGGCTCCTTTTGCTCCTTGAATATTGCCATATTGACATCAATGACAATCTATGTCCAACAATCATAGTACACTCTCATTATGATCATAAGATGCTATAGCTTGAGATTGTTTAAACTTGATGTCATTGGCTACTTTGAAGAATTGGTACCAAGTCTTAAACCCAAATCCAAATCTTCCAAAGAAGTTTCCTATCTTGTCTTTGGCCCTGGCATTGGTACAACACTAGATGTGGGGGTTGATCCTCTAGCCTGTTGTATTAATATATATCTTTCTTTAGTAAAAATTTGGAATCTAAGGCAAGATCATCATACAGGGGCGACTCAACATGATTTGGTTGCAAAAATGTTGATGATTGTGATGATTTATACAAGTGCGATACAACATTCACCTGTAAATAATTTCTAACATCAGATGCTGCAATCCTTGATTCATTTTTCTCCACACATGAAGAAAAGAGTCGTTCCCCCGGCTGTAAACCTAATGCATCCATCTTTTATTGTCAAGAAGATGACCTAGCCCTTTGAGCATTAGGCCTATTCCCTTTCTTGACAAATCATTTCCCCAATATTGTAGAAAACAGTGGGCCCATCTCTATCATATCGATGTCATCTCCCTATTTGTTCACTTCTAAAAACCTTTCTCGAATGATTTTGAAAGCCTCCTTTGTTGCATAGGGAACATATTTTAAATTTTTTTTGGTGGAAATGTTGAAACCTTTGTAAACTCCAGAGTATTCTTCCTATCTCTCAAGTGAAAAGATATTAGTGGGCCTGCAGACACTGATTTATGGACAATGGCCTTTTAATAAACTTCCTCCTCACATTCCAACATTCTTTCCAAATTTCACAGGTTCATGATCTTTGTCTGCGCAACTTCTAAAATCATTTCTTCATTAAGTCATCTGCTGCTCCTCTCCCTCTCTTTTCCATTTTATTATGGGCTTCATAAATATTTTAAGGAAACACGAAGAGAATCACTCTCACCTTGACGCATAATAAATGTTGTTCTTTTATATTTTCTTACTGTCCTTTCACTTTCTGGATCACCAAGAGTCCCTTGATGTTTGGAGTGGGATGGTTTTAATTCATGGGTAGAACCTTTTGCAGTTTTAGGAACAATTTTTAAGGAGACAAATCCTTTCCTTTTGATTTTTTTTTTCTTGAAAGGTGTCTTTCCTTGAATCAACTTTCTCTTCTTTACAAACCTTCTTTCCTCATCATGTGCTACCTCTTCATCTAGTTTAGGTTCATTATTATAAGAGTCACTGTCAAAATCATTAGACACTTCCCCTTTATCTTGGTATTCCACATCATTTTTTTCCTCTCTGAAGGCATCCTGACCCCAAAATTGTTCCCCATTTTCTATCTCTTCATCTAGCAGCTTTGACATCCTTTTTCCGTGGGTGGCACGTATGGAGTGATCCATAATAGCTGGTGAATCATTCATAGTAGCCATTGCGTGCTTCTCTTCTCGTCCTTCAACACCATTTCAATTGACTTATATTTAGAAAATTGAGAGTGTTTTCACCTCCTTATGCAACAATTTCCATCGACTATTTCCCAAAATATTTAAATCTTCTTTTTCGGCTTATGATACCTTCTTGCACCTTGACACTACTCTAAAGCTCGGAATGAATCAAATGTGAGGGAGAATTAGAGAGGTTCAAGGAAATTTTAATTTTATGCCACCCAAAACCTCTTTCTTATGGTGGTTTTGAATAATGAAAGAAAGGTGACATGAGAGGGTACTTTTACAATCAAGAGTAGGACATGACACTAACTGACTCATAAATAACTTTAAACTCATTCATATGACTGAAATGACCTCTACCATTGAATTATAATGAGAAAATTCCTCATGACATGATCCCTTTCGCTCTCATAATAACGCTTTTATGACACAAATATTTACAATGACTTTGACCAATTTGACTCTTTTGTAAAAGGACCCCTTAGACTATGAGACTCATGAAAACATAAGTTATATTTTACAAAATACCCCCAAATGAATAGTAAGACATAAAAACTATGATCCCTATATTATAAGGCCCTAACATTGGCTTCAATAGGGATGGAATCCTCCTTGTGGGTTGCCGAGAACATCATAGACTAGTATCCTGAACCATTTGGCAATGGAGTCTAACTGCAATCTACTCTGATCTGTGACCTTCTCCAATTGAAGCCAAATGAAAACTAAAACTCAAAATGAAATTACTTCCCTTGGATGATGTTGGGAGTGAAAACCAAACTGTAACCAAATTGACAACTTGTTCTAATCCTCAAACTGAACCAAATTGATTCTTCAAATTGAAAACTAAACTGTACATTGAGATCTGAAAACTCTGCTACAAACATAAACTATAAAGAATGCTCATGGTGTTGAGATTATTCCTCACACCTACCTCAAATTTACTAGAAACATATACTAGATTAGGTAATAGAAAAATGTCAGTGTAACCATGAAAGAAGATGACCACTTACATGAATTCTTCTCACTCTATCCTTAAGTGGGCAGAGAAAATAAAAGAATGAAAACTCAAACTGTAACTGAGACTGATAGCCATAATTCATAAATACAAAAAAATCCATCTTACTTGGTGAATACAACAGATTGGAAAAAGGGTCTTGGAGATCATGAAGTCCTTCATTTGGTTGATCCTTCTCAAATTTCAATCCAATAGTATGTTCTTTCCTATCATCCAGATTAGACAAGGTTTGTATGTTCTTTCAAATATTCAATTGAAGTAGCCACATATTGAATAAAAAAAGTGTCTACATGCATGAGGTCTAGAACAACCTACTCTTCTTCATTATTTCCTTGCAACTCTTGGTAATTATAATCTGGAAGAATTCCACTGTCAAGCTTTTATGCATGCAAATTCAAAACTATGATTTTCACATATTTGTTCATGAAATAAAGGTTCAGAAAATGAATGAGCTGAAGAAAAAATCAAATGACTATCTTGATCTTATTCTTGGCTAGTTAGAAATTTGCAAGGCTGTTGAATATGTTCATCAGACTCAGGAGAAAGGACATGAGATTCAACATTAGGATTACAATTTGCTTAATTTTCAGCTAAAGAAAAAACCCTTGTCTATTGGAAATTTTCCTGAATATTTTGAAAACTAGCCTCTAACATTTCTTCTTGATGTTGAAAAGGATTGTCATGAAGGGCCTCTAAAATTTCTTCATCCATGAACTCATTATCTTCATACAAGTTTTCCAAAATTTCAATGAAATTCTCAAAATGTCCAAAGTAGTTTTGAACCAACAATAAATATGGATAAGGTTCTTTAAAATTTTCAAAGAATATTGTATGAAAATATTTTAAACAATATAAACTAGCAACTAACAATTGTTCATAACATAATTGTGCATTTCCTTCCAAGGATACCATGAACATCTTCATGAAACTCAACCTTTAGGTTATGCACATGCATGTGAAACTTAGTTAAATGAAGAGAAACATCTTATCCTATCTAATCTTTGAATCCCTACAAATACGTTTTCCAATTGACACAAGGCATGAGATTTGGAAAGCCTGGAATATGAATATGATGCATAGGAGCACGCCTTGCATATTTTTGATCCATCTCAAACGAATAGAGTCACTAGTGAAACCCTGATTTTCCGAATCATGTTGCCAGTGGAGTATTTGGATCAACTTGAAGCTTGATTGGAGCTACCAAGTGAATAGTACAACCTTCATGTGTCAGCATGTTGTCCACCATCAATGATCAGATTTAAAACTTTTTTGTCCACCATCAACAATCAGATTTGAAACTCTTGATTTCATAAGCCGAAGAAGAAGATTTAAAGCTTGTGGGAAACAATCGATGGCAACTGCTGCACAAGGAGGCGAAAACACTCTCGGGTTTCTAAATATAAGTCAAGTGAAGTGGTGCTTAAGGACGAGAGGAGAAGTGTACAATGGATATTGTGAATTATTTGCCAGCTATTATGGATCACTCCATATGCACCACCTGCAGAAAAAGGATGTCAAAGCTGCTAGATGAAGAGCTAGAAATGACAAACAATTTTGGGGTCAAGATGCCTTAAGAGAGGAAGAAAATGATGTGGAATACTAGGAGGATGGGGAAGTGGTTGATGAGTTTAATAGTGACTTTGATGATTATGAATCTAAACCAGATGAAGAGGTAGCAGATGATGAGGATAGAAGGTTGGTAAAGAAGAGAAAGTTGATTCAAGGAAAGACACCTTTCAAGAAAAAAATAAAAGGAAAAGATTTTGTCTCTTTAAAAATTGTTCCTGAAACTACAAAAGTTTCTACCCATGAATCAAAACCATCCCAGTCCAAACATCAGGAAACTTCTGGTGATCCAGAAGGTGAAAGGACAATAAGAAAGTCTACAAGAACAACAATTATTATGTGCCAAGCTGAGAGAGATGTTCTTTGTGCTGCGTTACAATATTGGATGAAACCCGTAATAAAATGGAATAGAGAGGGAGAGGAGTCGCCAGATGACTCATGAAGAAATGCTTTTATAAGTTGCATAGATAGAGATAATGAAACTGAAAAATTTGGAAATAATGTTGGCACATGAGGAGGAAGTTAAGAAAAATGTCATTTTCCATAAATATTTGTATGCATGCCCATTGATATCTTTTCACTCGAGAGATGGAAAGAATACTCTAGAGTTTACAAAGGTTTCAACATTTCCACCCAATTTGTTTTCAAAATTTGTTCCCTATTCATAGCAACTTGTATGTGTTGTTGAAGGGATGACTGGAAAGTATGTATCATGACCAAAAGATAGGATTTCCATATGTAACAAAAGAGGCTTTCAAAATCATTTGAGAAAGGTTTTCAGAAGTGAGCAAATGGGGAGACAACATCGATATGGTAGAGATGGGCCCACTTTTTTCTACAATATTAGGGAAAGGATATGTTAAGAAAGGGAACAAAATATGGATGAGCTGCAGTTATAGTTGGGGGAATGACTATTGTCTTCATTTGTCGAGAAAAATGAATCAAGGATTATAGCACCTGATGTTAGAAATGATTTACAGGTGACTGTTGTATTACACTTGTCTAGATCATCGCGATCATCAACATTTTTGAAACCAAATCATGTCGAGTCATCCTTGTATGATGATCTTGCCTCAAATGCCAAAATGTTTACTAAATAAAGATATATATTAACACCATAGGCTAGAGGATCAACCCCCAGATTTAGTGTTATACCAATGCCAGGGATGGAGACAAGACAAGAAGCTTCTTTGGAAGATTTGGATTTGGGTTTAAGACTTGGTACCAATTCTTCAAAGGAGCCAATGACATCAAGTTTGAAGAATCTCAAGTTATAAAATCTTATGATCATAATGAGAGTGTATTGTCACTTTTTAGACATTGAGTTTCTCTGGAAATTTTTCCTCACTCCAGTTTCTCAACAAGAGTATGATTTTGAGAAATTTCAGAGTTTGTGCAGGGCAAAGATTCCATCTAGAATGCTATTTCCAATTGAAAATGAGGATACAGTAATTGATGAAGTGACTAGAGAGCTCCATTCATTCTTATTTATTCTAAATTTGTTGAAAATTGAAATAGATTAAGAAATAAGTCAAGTATATGATAACCTTGGACACGTATTTGCATATGCTACGCATTCATTGCGTAAGCCTGTGTATCATTTCTCTATGAATGTAGTGTTGTTTTCAATTGTCTTATTGGTTGGCTTGAATTTTAAATATATATATATATTTTTTTAACTTCAAGTCGTTACTTGTAGCTGAGAATGAGCCAACCCCCCCATATGAAACCTTCCATCATCTTGTTGTGCATTTGCTGCGCAACATACCCTATTTCATCGAGACTCTGTTTTCCTCTTTCCTTTGCAGAATTTTGTCTTGAGGGGGGTTTTAGATCCTGCTGAGTCAAGATGGATACTCCAGAAAATGAAAATAAGCCCACAAGAGGAGTAGTGCGTTATGAACCACAAAATCTTGATCTAGTCAATGCAAACCCAACCATTTAGATTGCTTTCAAATAGACTAGCTGCATTACCTTCCCTTCCCATACACAGAAACGTGAGGGACTTGTACACTCAAAATTTGGTTTTAAAGAATAGGTTAAGGAAGGTGAGGCAACAAATCAAAGAGCCAAAGCAATCATCAAATAAATGGAGGGGAAACCTTGATATTTTGGCTGAAGCTACCTAAAAAATAAGTTTTTCATCAGGAGAAAAGTTACCAGTTTTCTTCTTTGAATTTTTTCTCATACGCCATGTTTAGTCAAGTTTTTGTTGAAATTGCACTTTTGCTACAAGGTCTTGCTACACAAGTTGCATAGTGCCGTATTTTGATGAAGTTATGGGAATTTTGAAGTTTTGGAGCATGGAAAAGGTATTATAAGGTGTATGTAGGTGGTAAATGTGCTCCTCAATCAGTTTGAAGAAAAAAAATCGATTAAAGTTTGAAGTTAAGAATTTGCTGCACATATGTTATGTAAGTTGGAGTCAACTATCTTGGAGGAAAGATCTGCAAACATATCAACTGTGGACATCTGCCACACTCCGCTAGGCATCTGTTGTGCAGGTGAACACTCAACCAATTTCTTTTGCAAATTCGAATTCTTGATTTCTAGAAGCAGTTTCAAGTAGTTGAATAGGTGTATAGTAGCATTAAGTCATATATTTAAAATTAAGAAACTATTCTATTTAGTTAGTGTTTTGAAGATGTATTGGTCAATAGTAAACATGCCCCTATTTTTTAGCCAAGTAAGTAAGAATACATTTTATCTAGCTTAGTTTGACTTCTATGTAAAAAATTCAAATCGCTAGAGTGGTAATTCAAACTCCATACTATATATAATGATGTAAAAAATTGGAAAAGGGGTTATGGTTAGTGTGGCAAGGAAGCTAGTCTACATTTTCTGAATTTTTCTATCATTTTTCCAACTCAATAGAAGAAGGCAGGTGCATTTTTAAAAGAGATACTTGTGTTAGTACTTATTGGTATGTGTGTTTCATTATGATATGTTTATGTGTTTCCTTATGATATATTTTTCATATATATTTTCATGGTGTAAACATTCCTCTTGCTTAGTTTGAAAGGAAATATTTTCAGAATTCACTTAGTGCTCTGATTTAAATCAGCTAATCATATGTGTTATCTTTTTCCTCTATGGAAATATGAACTCATCAATGTTTTGATGCTCAATTTTTCCTCTCTCCTCATGATCCACTCACCCATTCACTGTAATGAAATTTTATTTGATATCAATAAGTCGCCCTATCTTGACTATGTTCGAATTTCATCATATCCCTTAGTCACTTGGATCTAAAACAATGATATGATCTAAAGTATATTTACTTTCCTATAATTACGTTCAGACATCAAGCCTAAAAATACCCTTTGATCATCATAGCTAGCCTAAGATCTAGAAAATTTCATTCATTTAGTTGATTGAGAGAAGAACATAGTGAGAGAGCCCTCTCCAAGGCTAGTAGGGATGGATTCTATCCTAAAAGTGATCAATGGTTACCTTTGCATTTCTCTTTTAGCCTAAAGAAATTTATAGTGCTAAAAGGTACCATGTTCACAAAGTGTTTCTAGAAATTACTAACATGCATTTTGTAAGCTTGAGCAAGAGTAGAAATTGGGGACGAAGAAACCTTATACAAACAATTGATAGAGTTCTTGGAAGTTTTGGGCAGTTGGCCTATAGGCCAGCCATAAAAATATAGGACAGAGTTTCTGATCGCACTCTCAAAATTGAGTAATTTCGATTGAAGCTGCATGGAGTATGGGTTATGCGTGCTGCTAAACTCTTCTGGCTGCACTGAAAGGCATGCATGTGTGCATATGGGCAGTAAAGCTAGGTTGAAAATAGTTCCATCTCAGAGAAAAGGTCACCAGTGGGAATTGTTAGGCATCTATGTGATCATGTGTCTCTGAGTGTTGTAGTAAGTTTTAGACAAGTGGACCCCATTTCCATAACTAGATATTGGATGTTGGGTCATGTATAATAACTCTCAGTTGATGTTTTTCATCATAAGTAAGTTAGTGTGGATGAATGTGGGGTGGGGTGTTACAAAGTGGTATCAGAGTAGGTTCACAACACTAAACCTTGAGGTACATGTAGATTATTATGCATGCATGTTGATTACCTATGGGTTTATCATGCATGTGCATCAATTATTTTATTACTATTGTTGTGTACATGCCATTTCCACAATTTTGTGTTATTATCTCGATTCGTGTATGGGATGATATGCTTTGATATTATTATGTATCATGTTAATATGTATTTCCTTGTGCCAATGAAATAGCCTCACCAACAGTAAATTGAGGTAATGCTTTTGATCATGACTTTTATTTTATCTAACAATGGTATGTTTCAAGAAAATAGAAGGCCAATAGATGAAGAGTAGAATGGTTGATCAGTAAATTTCATATGACTCCACGTACATGTTAGAAGAGAAATTAATGGGATGGGAGAAATTAGTTGGGCAACAAGGAGAGGGAGACTCTCTTGATCTAGTAGATACGTTAAAAGTCTGAAGGCAGATATCGTAACTTGTAAAGCTGATAATGAGGGGTTGATTGAGACATAGGAAAGGCTTGAAAAAGCTTAATAAAAGCAAGTTGAGGTTAATGCAATTATCCTTCAAAGCTTTTCATATTTACAGAAGCATGGATAGTTGGGGACCAATGATAGAGATAGAGATGAAGAAAAAAATAATGGTGCAGATGGAAGAAAGTCTAAGAAAAGGTACAAGATGGACAAGGATGATATAGTAAAGAGTGTCAGACTCTTGGATACACCTGAGAGGAGGGCTAGTACACATGGATTTATTCTAACTCTACTTATAGGAGACATCATCTTCATTGTTTCCAGCATTATGGGAGGAGTGAGAAAGGGTATTTTCTATAGTAATTCAAGAAAGCAAAGCCTCCTAATTTTGATGGTGAGATGATCAAAATAGAAGATGCAGAAGCATGGCTTCTTGGAATGAGGAATTCTTTTAGACTTTATGATTACTCATAGAATATGAAAGCCAAGACAACTACTTTCAATCTCAAAGGAAAAATAGATATCTGGTGAGAAGATGTCAAGCATGTTAGGGGTATCAGTGAAGTGAAATTGACTTGGGAAGAATTTGAAAGAATTTTTAGAAAGGAGTACCTCTATGAGAGGTATTATGATGGAAAGGTCAAGGAATTCTATAAGCTTAGGATGCGTTCCATGTCAGAAGAAGAATATAAAACCAGATTTACAGAGTTATTGAAATATGTGCCATATATCAATTATGAGAAAGAAAAGATCCAAAAGTTCATCAGTGGATTGTCATTATCATTCAAAGACCGAATTGAGTTTGATGAGCCTTAGTCATTGGAAGAAGGCATCATAAAGTTGAAGCATTGCTATGAACAGTCAAAGTGCGAGCTTGATTTCAAGTGTGACTAGAAGGGTAGCAAGAAGACTAAAGGAAAATGGCCCAAGAAGCAAGGAAGATCTTAGGATGTAGGGGTGAATGAAAATATGGCTTCTCATAAGAAGTCCAATGCAGTTGAAAAAGGACATGGGTCTCAGCCTGTGGAGAAACAAAATAAAGGTAGTGTCAAAGAACCTTTGAAGTGTTGGATTTGTGGTACAGATCATTGCAAGAAGGATTATCCTTTGTATCAGGGTGATAGGCCTCATATTTACGATGCTCAAGAGGCACAAACAATTGGGGATGTAGGTCATAGCATTCCCAGGATCTATGCAACAATTGATAATAGGAAGGAAGGCCACCATGCATCCATTATCGAGATGGAAGGTAAGCTTTATGATCAAGTTGTTTCTATTTTGATTGGAACAAGATCAAATTATAGCTATATTAGTGTTGAATTGGTGGATCATTATCGTTTGGATAAGGAAGTGCATGCATAATATTATTTGGTGTAGTTGGCTATAGGGACCAAAAGAAGAGTTCATAATTGGGTGAATTCTTGTGCATTTGAGCTTAATGGCATGCCTACAATAGCTAAACAAAATTTGCATCCTTTGGGTGCATATAGCACTCTTTTGGCCAGGGATTTGTTGTTTATACATAGGACCAAGGTAGATTTTTATGACAAGGTCATTGAGTTCCTCGATGAGGATGGAGAAAAGAGTGTCTTCCAGGGAAAGAATAAGCCTACAACAGTGAGGATGGTTGCAACCATGAAAGATAAACACAACCATAGAAAAGGATGTTTCTTGTTAGCAGTACATGTTTCTAGTGAAAAAGTGTTGGATGATGAGGATGGTGAAGTCTTGAGGAGGTATCATATATTACAACAATTTCAAGATGTGTTTCCTACATATATTTCATATTTTTCTCCTCATAGAGAGGTGGATTTCTCTATTGAGTTGATGTCAGGAGTAACACCAACATCTAAGGCACCATACAAGATGAGCACTCCCTATTTGGTGGAATCAAATTTGCAGCTTAAAGAGATGCTTGATAAGGGATACGTAAGAAAAAGTATCCATTGCCTCGTATTGACAGTTTGTTTGATCAACTAAAGGGAGATGCAATATTTTCAAATATTGATCCAAGATCACGATATCATCAGGTGTGCATCAAAGAAGAAGACATCTATAAGACTACTAAATTTATTTATGAGTGTAAATAAATCAAAATTTTCAAGTGCTAATATATTAAGACTGAAAAACAATAGACAAAAATTTCTTCTACTCAATCTGCGGAAAGGAAAACATACCATAGAAACACATGCAATTCAATCACAATGAACACAATATTTTTAATGGGGAACCTAACTAGAAAAAAACCCCTTCTTTGTTTTTTTATTAAATCATATGAGAATATGGATCTATTACAATGAAATCTTAAATCCTCGAAGCTTAACCTGGACTACAATATTGATCTCCTGCTCTCTGACCTTCTCTGACTAACACTTAGCCAAAATAGGCCTTAGCCTTCCTCCTATTTTCTTGTGCAATTCCTTAGTAAATTAACTCCTAAAAAATAGGGCAATATCCTATTTCCTTGTGCAAATCCTAGAGAAATTTGTCACCTTCTCCAATGTAAAAACCTGTACACTCAATAGTATACAATTGATAATTACAATGTTCCTTTTCCTCAAATCCAACTAGGAAATTCGAATTTCATGCATGATTAGGTCCATTTTTTAGTAAATTAATTAGTCAACTAAGAGATCAGTGAATTAACAACAATTACTACTACTCAACTGAACTCCTACTAACTCTATTCATGACTAGAGCTCAGATAACTAGGTTTCACTAATTATAACTCCACTATATTATTGTATCTTAGAAATAAAATAATGCACAACTCTACTTCTAGCCCACAAACTCAAATTGATTGATTTAACTAAGTGACTTGGCCATGTCACTCCTGCTAACTCCAACTCAAGTCATCCTGCTGATGTGTAAATTTGAATTTATCCATTTGACTAAGGCACAAGTCAAATGAAACCTTTTCTTCCTACAATTTAACACCCCCTCTTAGAAAGGAAAGTGTTCTTAACCACTCCAATCCCACTCTTGTGGAACTCAAGTTTTCCTCTTGACAAAGTCTTTGTCAAAATATCTGCATCCTACTCCTCTATGGGAATATACTATAACATGATGATTCTCCTCTACACACAATCTCTCAAGTGATGGTATGTGATGTCGATATGCTTGGATATAACACTGGATTTTTAGAGAGTTTGATACAAATTTGATTGTCACAGTGGATCAATTTAGGCTCCATCCCTTGATACCAACCATGATCTTCTTGATTGAAATAGCCTCGCATATTGCTTGACTAGCAACCATATAATCCACCTCTGCTAAGTTGAGTACTACAAATATTTGTTTCTTGCTATACCAAGAAACCGTTGCTAACATAACACTGAAAATAGCTTCTGATGTGCTCGTCATGTCTGATGTACTCCCTACCCAATCTGCATCTGTGAAGCCCTGGAGCTTCACTCCATTAGTCCTCTTGTACCATAAACCAAAATCTATTATGCGTCTGAGGTATGTAAGAACATGTTTTGTTGCTTTCCAGTGAAGCTTGGTAGGCTCCACCATAAACTAACTAAGTTGATTAACTACAGAAAAAAAACCGAGCCTTACATTGACTAAGTACTCAAGGACCGCACCAACTATCTATAGATAGTGCCATCTTCTACCTCTCTTGTAGATGGATCCTCTTTCCTCCAATTACTATTTAGGGGAGTGTTCATGGGCTTACAATCCCTCATATAGAGTCTTTGAATAATTTCAGAGGTATACTTCACCTAACCAAAAAATAGATGTCCATCTCCCTGCCACACCTCCAAGCCAAGAAAGCACTGCATTAAATTCATGTACTTCATCTCGAAGTCTCTTGCAAGGTAATACTTGGAAGACTAGATCAACCTCTCATCTCCTATTAGTATAAAATCATCTACATACAAGACTAAGATGAGCAGAATGCCATATACCAAAATGTAGTAGATATTGGCATCTACTTCACTCTTAGTGAAGCCCAATCCATTGAGATAGGAATCTATGCGAGTGTACCAAGTATGAGGTGCCTACTTGAGACCATAGAGGGCTCTCCTAAGTCTACACAAATGTGTCTCCATATCAAATGTCTCAAATCCCTTGAGTTACTCAATGTAGATCTCTTCCTCAACCAATCCATTGAAGAAGGAATTCTCAACATCCATTTGGTTGATCTTCCACCCAAACTATGTTTCCAATGCTAGTATGGTCCTGATAGAATAATATCTTACCACAAGGGAAATGTATCCCCATAATCAACTCCCTCTACCAGTGAGAAGCCTTTGGCCAAAAATCTAGCTTCTTACTTCTCAACACTATCATTAGCTGCATGTTTAACCTTATACACCCACTTGGAGCCAATAATTGATTCGTCCTCATGTCTACGCACAACCTCCCAAGCATCATTCTTCATGATGGATTCATATTCCACTATGGAATCTATCAACACCTACTGGGAAACTGCCTCATCAAATGAAGAAGGCTTAGAATCAATTAGTTCTATCATGAGGGCTTATTGTGCTTTGCAACAACACCCCCATTTATTTGGATATAAATGTCTTAGTAAATTATTATATAAATAAATGGGAACCCTTTAAAATTGGAAAAACATAGGAAGATAAAATAGTTTAGGGTTTAAAAGGAAAAATTTGATTTTTTTTGGATAAAACAAATCCAAATTCATTAGGCACGAACAACACGAATGAGCTTGCCTTAAAGAAATCAAGACTATCACATTTCACAAGTCTTAAAATGAACAATTCCCCATTTTATCCTTTCAAACTTGTGATGTGATAAAGAATAACCCCCGAGAAAAAAAACATGCTTAAAAAGGCATAGGTATTGTTAAAAAGCTACTTTATATCAGAACTTGCCCATATCAAAAATTTATAACGAACACGATCTATAAAACCCGAGGATCATTCAGATTGCGATATACGATAAATCATCCGGAACTGATATAACAATTAACGTAATATAAAAACATGTTGCATCTGGGTGAATTGCAAATTTGGAAAATGCTAACTGCTCCCTTCACTTTCGATCTTCTGGTTGTGATAAAGCTACTTGCTAAAAGGTGCGACTTTAATAAAATCATATGAATGAACAACTCAAAGAGAAAATACGTGCTTATTAATCATCATTTGGGCCTACTCTAATTACACGTCACTCCTTGCGATTTCCTATTTTCAAAAGGCCTTTGGCTATATTCATTCCCCTCTACTCCAAAACCCTCGATTGTGATATTGTGATCATTGCATTGCAAACTTCCCATACCCAAAGAACCGATATAATGATATCGCTATGACATATATGGAGAACACATGGAAACAGGTTCTAAGTACCATTTGAAATATTTTTGTGATATAATCTATTAATGAGATAATAAACTATCACACGAAGCCATGATTTCAATTATTAAAGACTTCTAACGCTATTTATGATTCAAATCCCCAAGGAAATTTGATGGCTCGTATATAGATATTTTAGATTTGTTTGCATTTAAAATATGTTTTCCTTCATTTCAAGCCTTGCGTGTTCAAACGCTTTCACATTTCAGACCTATTTCTCTTCATTCCTCTGTGTTTCCAATTTACAGGTTTAACCCGAGAAGAAGTTGTGTGATAGGATGACCAAGACAAAGAGAGGAAATAAATCCATGGAGACTTCACAATCCACACCTTGTTCTTTCGATGTAACAGATATGCCCCCCCAACTTTTCTCATACACTACATGCACAATAGACAATGGAACATCCTCATGGGAATCCATGTACCAATTGCTAGAAAGCGAAGGGCCTAAGGTAATTCAAAGAGTGGAAACAATAGATGCTACTTCATATTCTGAAGCCTCAAACTATGAAGCCACCATCTATTTTATTCACAGGATCGTTGCTCGATCCAAGATCCTTCCTTATACCGATATGGTAAAATGGATAATTGAGAATATTAACATTGCCGATAGGACATTATTGACTTCAAGAAAAATAGTCATTGGGTCCTTTACAACTGAAGATTTGAAGAAAATGTACCATATACCTGACCCACAAAAGGTGTATGACAAATCTTTCCTTGAACATTTTGTAAGCGAGAATGAGGCAACATCAAATCCAATTAAACAATGGAGATCCTACCCGAACAAACATAAGCATGAGAAATCAAGTATGTACTCTATATCTTCTCTCACAACTTCGTATTCTTATATCACAACTATGATGTGTAGACTCTTTGGGCACTCTAATACAACTAAGTTATTAGTTGAATGGGTTCCTCTTATTGAGGCAACAATCAATTCCTATGTAATGGATTAGGGCGCTATCCTTTCAAATAACATTGCCTCCCAAATCTGAGAATTTAGGCAACATCGATATGTTACTACCAAAGTAGTTCCACCATTGTTTATAAGTGCATATATCATGGATGCGGTATGTTTCACTACAAGTTTCCCAACCATGGAATGGAAATGGACCATTCAATATCCCTCTTCCATCCATATATATCATAAAATATTGTGGGAATCTAATTTCCACACCCATTTCTATAAAATTTTCCAAGGAGTTATGCTGCCAATTCACCAAGTCGTTTTTGACAAAAGAGCCCCAAGATTGTTCGATGATGACAAAATTGATTTCATATTAATAGACAGGTGGTTTGGAGAAGAGATATTTACCTATGTTAGAGTCTATGGAAGTCTAGCACCTCCTCATGTTCTCCCATTATATCTCCCTAATAAACTATTAGCTAGGGAGATTGTCTATCAAATTGTAGGGGATGGACTTGTTAGCACTTGAAATTTCACCTCAGGCTGAAAAAGGTAAACTCCAAGGCAACATCAAACCACTTAGCCTCATAGCTAGCCCTACGGGGCAGGAGAGGGCTCTCTCCGGTCTATCTCGGAAAAGATCTTCAACGGGCAAAGATAACCAATAAAGAACACTGATTTTAGGCTAGTAAACTTATAAAAGGTTTGATTTTGGGATTTTTAGGGTTTTGGTGGAAAATTGGGGAAAGGCAATTTTGGGTGCGGGGATTGGACACAGTTTTCGCAGGGGGTTCTTTGGGGCAAGGTAGGAGACTGTATTGATGCCTTTGAAAGATTTGGATGGATTGAGAATGACTGGTGAGGAGCTAAGGAGAGCAAGCAATCACCTTGAATTCTCCTTAAACAGCTGAAAACATTGATATTAAGCAAACTTAAAGGCAGAGCATAGCAACCATGAATTCTACCTTAACACTTCATTTGCCTAATTTGCAGAAGAAAAAAGTAAGAAGATGATTCACATAAAAATATTACAAGTAAAATGAGAAGCACACCATCAATACATGTAACCACAAGAATCCCAAAAAGGACTGCAAAACCCTGGTCTTCCTTAGCCAAAAAATGCAGAGATACAATGAGTAATACAATAGAAGCTTTCTCCCTCAAGAGTCCAACCATGAAAATGACTAAGAAAGTACATAATATAGGCAAGATAACATCTTTCCTTGAATCTAGGGGTCGAGCTCACTATCCTAGGAGCTGTTTCAACCAATTCCAAACTGAGTACTAAAATCTAGGTAGTCAAAACAACTTGCCTCTATAAGCTAGGAAACCAATTCATTCATTAAATTTTTACCTTTTTCATGAATGAATCTTCTAGAAGAGATAAATAAGTGTCAAAGTATCATAAAAATTATATCATTTACATCAAGGAGGATCAAAATCCACTCCAAAAAGTCAAACCTAGTCAAGACTGCGTTTTGCTGAGTTGTAGGTGAAAAATTGAGAAAATGTGCTGATGCGTAGCGCCCCAATCCTGAAAGCGTAGCGCGCCTTTGAGCCAACGTTTGAGGCACTTCTCGGATTCCAAATGAGGCAAAAGTGGGCTTGTTGGAAAGGTTTGGATGTCTAATTTCCAAACTAGGTGGAATTTCTGAATTTGGTGGTAATTTGCCCCTCAAAAATTGCAATCTCCCAAGACTACTTCCTGTGTATCAAAAAGGTGGCAGAAAGTCATTTTTTGCTTGTTTTTTGACCTTCTGGAGGCTCAAAACTTGGTAAAATTTCTTGGCAATTGTTGAGAAAGTGTATTTTTGCATGAAAAATCCAAAAACACTGAGTTTTCATGAAAAGGAGTTGCCCATCTTCAGGGTAGCGCGCAGCGCGCTACGCGTTGCGGAAGAAAACCTGTTTTTTGCCCAAAAAATTCACAAATGACCAAAAATGCTCAATGTTTTTTGAAATTTGTGCAGAAGGTAAGTCATTTAGCACCATGCTCCTTCAAGGAAGCCTTAGCCAAGATGTGGAAGGGATCGGGCCTTTTTCTTCGTTTTAGTGCCTTGGCCAACCGTCCTTTGAGCACCTTCATTTTTGCCTTACATACGTGCATTCGAGCCCAATAATGGTTTTTCATGTTCCGGAGCATGTCCTTATCTTTGTTAGCCTTGGCCAGCAACCTCTCCAGATGAGCGTTCACCCGAATAAGCATGGATTCTCGATCTATGGGTGTCAAATCACCGGGTCTCCTACGGGCCAATTCCCGGTCTTCACGAATCTTCCGCTGCTCATAAAGCTCATGCTCATCCTCCAACCGTTTGTTGTGCTGCTCTAAATAGTTAATCACCCATTTTTCCATCTGCAATTTCTTGTGCAGTGAATCATTCTCGGTCCTTTGATCTCGGATGATCTCCTTAAGCTCCGAGCTAGGAGAACAGGTGTCAAGATCAATGATGTCAATATCTGGATCACCTGACAATCCTTCCTCAATCATGGGCTGCTTGCCCCTCTCTGATACCTGTGCTGCTGTTGGAAACGAGGCCCCTTCCACCTGGTGTGGAGATAACACTCACGGTGCTGATGAAGAAGGCGAGACCCCTTCCACCTGGTGTGGAGAAAATACTCGCCGAGCTGATGCAAATAAGGCCCTGTGGCCTCTCTGATATGT
>APFE030529779.1:0-15433 GCA_000404065.3 Pinus taeda
GCAAAGAGACAGTAATACATACTGATCATCAACCACTTCAATATCTACACTCCCAAACTAAGTTGCAACAATCAAGACACTATAGATGGATGGGTTTTCTACAACAGTTTCATTTGGTCACCAGATATAAGAAGGGCATACATAATAAAGTTGCAGATATGTTATCTAGACCCATTATAAATGCATCTACTATACTTAAGCATAATTTTGTGTTACATGAAAGCTACATTGAACAATATGCTCAAGATATAGATTTCAAAGATGTATATGCAATTTTAAGTCAAGACAAATGAGTAGAAGAATTAGATTATCATGTAAAGGAACGGCTCTTATATCATTGTGGGAAGTTATGCATTCCACAAATTGAAAGAGTAAAGCTAATTCGAGAAGCACACACTTCTCTAATATCAGGTCACTTTGGGGTAAGTAAAACAGTTGCACAACTGCAAAGATTTTGTTATTGGCCAAAAATGAATGAGACAGTTTCTAGATATGTAAGAGGGTGTACTATGTGTGCTAAAGGCAAGCCCAACAATTGAAAACTAGGCTTGTACACTCCATTACCAGTTCCTTCTCACCCTTGGGAAAGTGTTTCCATGGATTTTGTTGGAGGACTACCTAAATCTAGGAAAGTTCATGATTATATGTATGTTGTTGTGGATAGGTTCAACAAAATGTGTATTTTGATACCTTGTAATAAACAAATTACAGCTAAACAAAATGCAAAACTATTCTTTCAACATGTATGGGTTAATTTTGGATTACCCACTTCCATTGTATCTGATCGAGACACCCGATTTGTGGGGAAGTTTTGGTCAAGTATGTGGGAACTGATGGACACCAAACTGAAGAAAAGCACATCTTTTCATCCACAAACTCATGGCCAGACAAAAGTAGTTAATGATCCAGTTACTCAGGGGATATTGCAACAAGCATCCTAAGCTTTGGGATGAGCATTTATGTTATGTGCAACATGCTTACAATAGAGAAAAACATTCTTCTACATAGAGATCTCCTTTTGAGACTTGTTTTGGTTTCACACCAAGGTCTCCTTTGGATTTTGTCTTTGGTAAAGACACCACAGTTGAGGGACACAGTGATGTGGACAGGGCAACTAGATTCATTGAATAGATCCAAGAGATCCACCAGGTAGTACAAGAACAACTGGAAAAGAGCCAAGCCAAATAAAAGGCAAGGCATGACAAGCGTCAGATGGAGCATAGTTTGCAAGTTGGTGACCAATTCTGGTTGTATATGAACAAGGACAGGATGCAAGGTGAAGGTAAAAAGATAAAGCCTATCAGATATGGAACTTTCAAGATACTTGAGAAAATTGGTGAGAATGCTTTTCGCCTTGATCTACCAGCTTACATGCACATCTACTCAGTTGTAAATGCATATTGCTTGAGACTATTTGAACCTTCACTAATTGAGGATGCTGAAGAGCAGATTCAATTGCCTTCTATTGATGACCTGTTACCTGAATATCTTAATGAATTACAGGAAGACGCAGTTCTGGATAGAAAGGTAAGGACGATATGCAGGGGAGATGTTGAGTACCTCAGAGTTGGGCTCAAGGGTTCAAAGCCGAGCAGTGCGAGTGGATAAAGATTGGACAAGTGAGACAATTGTACCCTCACTTAGTCGATGCTTGAAAACCAACTTTTGGTGGTCCAAAAGCATTTTCAGTGGGAAGGCCACGATCCGAATTGGATCCATGAGAATTATTAGAGTTCTATGACTATATCAAATCAGGACAGACTTCAAGCTTGTGAACAAAGAGCTATTAGGAAGACCTCTGGACAGTGGCAGTTTGTAGCCAGCAAGGAACAACGAGGACCTCGGTCAAAGCGCGCTGACCGAGGCCTATGGAGACTGTGCAGGATGTAAACTAGCAGTTAGGTAGTCTGGATCAGAAAATGGAGGTCGTTTTTGATGCGCGATCGCTAATCACACATCATAGGACAAAACCCCTCGAAATGGAAAGGCCCCGAGCACTCAGTCATAAGGAAAAGCCAAAAACCATGGGAAAAGCACTGAAGTGAAAGGAGGGTCCCGTGCCCCAAAACTGGCGGAATATCGGAGGCATGTTGGGCGATAAGCATAATTGTCAAGAGACCCAGCAATGCCATACAGTGAACGATGTGTGTCCGGCGAATGAGAGAGAAAAACGCCTCCCATTGCAGGTTAACGTCCGAGCAAGTCAACCGCGTGATATGAGCGATAACCATAGGATTTGGAGGCCCCAGATCTAATGGCGAAGATTGCGCCCAATGAATGATCGAATCTAGAGGGAGAATTAAGTTGCAGCGTATAAAAGTTTGAAGTCCGATTTGATAGCTGTGTTGGCTATTGAATCATTGCACAACATAACCAAAATACCATATCGTTTGAGGAAGAGCTGGCGCAGTTCGTGAGAGGACAAGTGGCCACTTCCCTGCAAGACGTTACACAGTGCCAATGACGCAGAGGCAGGGAACTCCAAGCAAACAATAGTAGGCGATCCAAAGGGGCAGAAGAGGAAGCGAACAATCATGGACGAATTGGATTTAATCCATGAACAGACAAAGAACAAAAAAACCAAGTGAGCACTATAAGAAAGAAGGAGACAATGAGACAGAGAGACGGAAAAGAGAATAAGCAAGAAGCAGAAAACAGAGAGTCGAGCTAACCTGCAGATTAAGGTAGCATCGAGCAGACAGAAGGCTTGAGAGGTTCGAGCAATCCCTGAGAGTATATCTGTCAGGAACTGGGTACCAAATTGGACTCATCCCATTCAAGACCAATTGAGGTTGAGACTTGGTAAGGAATAGTTTGTGCACTCTAGTGGCTTTGGGGATCCAAGAACCACCCTGCTAAGCATCATTTGTTTCAGGAGACTCAAATTGAGCTCCTCCTTGTAAAAACTTTGCTTTAAAGACACAATAAGAAAAGGCCACCACTGAAAGTTGGACCGAAGACGTAGCCCTGGAGGATTGGGTGAACTCCTTGTTAATTCGTTGTGTTCTTGTGTTTTCTTACTGTGTTTCTCTTGCTGTTTTCCATTTTCTTGTGTCTATGTATTTTGTAATCTGATCGATCTGTTGCTTAAGATAACATAGACACACACTAGCACATGAGTCTGTAATACCTTCATTCATTAATTAAGTAATTGAGATCACTCACTAGTAATTATCAGATCAGTACATGTGCTTATTAATTACATTAGAGGAATAGCTCATATTAACTTATGTAAAATCCAACCAAGTCATGGACTTCCACATATGACCCAACCATAGATTGGGCCGAACCGATTCTTTATTTCAGTCAATCACCCTCGTGCCATATTCTAAGAATGAATGTGAATGTGGGATCCCATGGGATAACTAAGACATAATCAACCAGGGACTCTAGAGGTTAAACCACCTCCACCCTCAAGCTATCGTGATCTCACCTAAACCGGTCTTGAGATCACAAAACCAAACCAAGCTTGGATGCCTCAAAATTTATTCACCATACCTGAGGAATTTTCCTATCTCCACCCACCTGTCAAGGGCTTCCTGGAGAAAACCATCTCCACCCCCAACCCTTGGTATTTTCGCGAGACCATCTCACTCAGTTTCAAAACCTTTTAGAAATTCAAATCCCAACCAAGAATGAATCCTATCACACCATGTATATCTAAGAAATGGCAAAGAAAGGTTGAAACCACTGTCAAACCAGTCAAAAACTAATTATGATGACATCAAATGAAACAAATGAACAAATACAGTACCATGCATTCACATCCCAACAAGGAAATCACACATGCAACATGTTACCTACAAAATCTCCCTACTAAAGTTATTGATCCAACCTTCTCCTTGTGTTCCCTTGCTTTCCTTTGCTCATCCTTTTCCTTCCTTTGCTTGCTTGCTTTCCCTTTTCACAATCCAAGTGAATGCTAAAGTGTTTCAAGAATTCTCTAACTATGAAAGAGTGTAAGAGAGGCAAAAGCTAAACTAACCAAAGTTGTGAACTATTTGTGTGATGCCTTTTTGTCATTGATATCTCACTTTTCTTCATTTCCCTTCATTTTCCCTCTAATTTCCTTTGCATGCATATTTGTATCTCTTGACTTCCTTTTCTCCTATTTTCCTTTATTTTCATAATTAAATGTCATTTATTGTCTCTTTGTCTTTTCCAATGCTTTTGTCAATTTCCATAGTCATTAATAAACCATAAATGATGCCCACTAAAGTGTTTTCCTAACATTCAACTTGGAATACGTGTCCTGTGACCTTAGTCTTATTTTTGTCTTTATTATCCTTTACTACATGAACTTTAACCCAGGGTTGTTACACTTTGGATGTGAAGGCTATGCCATTTTCAAAAAAAAAAAAACATTAATGGTAACAAAGAGCTACATGGCAAGTAGAATTTGGCTCCAAAAAAAAATATTTTTCCTCACCTACTTTTCTTATAAGCTCACTTTTACAAATAAGTTACTTCATGAAATGAAGCGCTTTTATAAAACAAGTGAGAATCACTTTTATAATGAAGTTACTTTATAAATGAGAGTTGAATGCAAAAAATAACTTTAAAAAAAATTAAATTCACTTTATACTGATTCACTTTTACAATACAATTGAAATACACTTTAAAATAAAGTTATAAAATAAATTGAGTTTGCATGAACTTTTTAAAAATGTAACTTAAAAAGGGATTTGAACTCAAGGTCTGCCACTAATTAACGTAACTTTTAACCAAGTGAGCTTGTGCAAAAGACCTAGCAATAACAATGAAGAAGGATGTAGTTGTTGTCGTTGTTGGACCCCTTTCTCAAAATGCATTCTTACAAAAAAAATGCTCATCCAAAAACAAACAACAGTTTGAATTTATTTATTTTTCTCATAAACTTGACAACAATGGGGTTAGATCTCATATTTATTTATTTTTTACCTAGAAAATGCAAATTTTATTTCTACTTCTAATTTTCCAAGATCGCACAAAGCAAATGGAAAAGAGCATATGTAGTCAAGAAAACACTTTTCACTCTATTTTTTATTTGTTTGAATCACATAGAGCATAGGGAAAAGAGCATACACATACCAAAAAAAATTAGCAAATCAAGAACAAAAAATGAAAAAAATGAACTCTATAATTTTTTTTAAAAGACGTATTTAAACCCTATACATCTAAATCTAATGAGAAAAAACATATATTGGGAAAAATAACACATTTTTGGATGAAATATAAGGTATTATTAATTGAAGGAAATGTTATAGATGTAATGGAATGGTCTATTTTGGTTAGAAATGTAGAAAATAACATATCTCCGAGATGCGCAAGCATAGGCTCGGGATCTCAATCAATAATGGTAACAACACTTCATATGAGATCTAATACCATGTTCGAATAAATAGGGTATTACATACAAGATGAACACCTTCAATAACCAATCATGCAACTATATCAAATATCATAATTCTCTTATCTTTACATGATTAAAACCCTCTAAAAAGGAAACAGTACATGACCCAATGTGGCCACTTGATGTAATTGTATTAATGCAAAAGAAAAAAAATTACATAAGAGAATTCTCCCAATTAATCATCATCTATGATTGTTCATTATCTTGAAATGGCTATCATGGGCCCATCGGGTATTAAGCCAAAAATCAATAGCCCTTAATATCAAGGAGAATATGAGTCCTCAAATCACTCTATGTCTAGTACATATCGTGACTGTTATTACAATGCAACTAATGCATACTAAAGAAACACACTAAGAAAGACACATTTACCTAACATATACATTAGAACAAGTTGAATGTAACTAAATTCTAAGTGCCTAAATATCCCAACAATAAATTATCTTGTGCATTGAATTCATTGTAAAAGGAGGTCTCCCATTCAAGTGGATTATATTCATTAACTTCTTATTAATTCTGTTAGAAAATTATATATTACAAAGCAATGGAACACATAAAATATTGCAGAAATATAAACACAGAAAACGCATAAAACAGGAGAGACACATATATACGTTGTTCACCCAGTTTGGGCTACGTCCACCCCTAACAGCCAGTCCTTCCTTTCTATTATCCATCAAAATGAAGAGACACAACCTACAACAGATTCGTTGTAATATCCTATGTTTTCTCTCACAGTCTCACCTCTTTGTTTCTCGCTTTGAGAATACACATATATTCCACAACCTCAATACAATACCCTCATACAAAGAGAGGGGTTGCCTTCTAGGGAAAAAAACCCTAAACTAAACATAAATTCTACTGTCAGATCACCCGCCTAATTAATGGCCCAGATTGACTAAAAATTACTATACTTTTACAAGGCAATTTTACATCTATTTTTAGCTTCGGGGGCGCTGCCCCCCAAACCCTCGCTGGAGGACCATTGGCCCCCAGACCCCCCAGCAGGGGGGATGGCCCCCCTGAACCCCCACGGAGGGACAAGTCCCCCCTGCACCCCCCCGCATGGAGGGGTGTACAATCATCCTGGGGTATACATCTGGCTAAAACAAAGACCTCTAAATTAGGATGATAATCATGCTCCACACCCAACAAATTCTAAGGTGCATGGTTCATAACATTTGATATCAGAGCATACATACCTAGAGTTTTGCTCCTTCAAATGAGTCATCATGGAATTTTTGATATAACCCTTTTTCTAGGAAGCTTGGATGGTTACATTTCAAGCATATTAAGAACATATATTGAGGAAAATCTGATCAAAATTTTACTTTGATTCACTATACTTTGGGAGAATTACCCTATGGAAGTTGTGGTTTGTGAATGGTCTTAAGATTAGTTTCAAATGAGTGATATTATAATTTTTATTATACTTTTGTTTTTATAAGAAGTTTTATACCATGAAAATTTGATAATGTTGAGGAAATATATTGCATTTCATCTAATAGAAATTTCATATTTTTCTTCACTATACTTTTGGAGATATACCCTGTGGATGTTAAGGTTTGCAAATGGTCTTGAAATTAGTTTCAAATGAGAAATATTGGAATTTTTGCTATACTTTTTTCTATGGGATGCTTTATTTTTATATATTTGAGGAGAAATACTATTACCTTAGGTAAAAATTTCGTAATCATATTTGAAAAGTTGCACATGTGGCATGCTTTATAAGTTTTCTCTTGGAAAGAGGTTAAAGACTAGCAAGCTTTGGAAAAGTTACCATAAATTCCATTTGGCACATCAAATTTAGTTAGATCTATGGAAATTCAAAGAAGACATATCAAGGTACTATAGGCCAAAATTTCATATTCAAAAGGGATCAAATTTCAAATATATACTAGGACGAAGGTTAGCCATGTAGGTAGTCTACAAATTAGGGTTTTGAAAGGTACATAACTTACAATTGTATAAATTTTGATTGGATAATATATTCTTGGTGGTTCATAATTTATAGTAAAGAGGAAATAGATGAACATTATTATTTACACACATGGCTTATAAGATTTCTTCAAAATTTATCACCGCTTAAACCTCCAGAAAGTTCATTCATGATTCTTGAGGAAATGGAAGTCATGCAATATAGTGTATCCATGTTGGAGAGTAAAGTTAAGGAAATAAGTAATATTATTAAAGATGATTTGTCATAAATGAAAGAGCTAGTTAAAAGGGATATGGCTTAAAATATTGGATAAATGGTTAAGAAGATGAAATAGTTGGAACCAAAGATGGATGGAATGGAATGAAACATCATAGAAGTCATAAATGGGAGGCTCCTCAAAATTGATAATGTTTTGAAGGAACTTATAAATGACAAATGAATTCTGTAGAACCTACACAAGTGAATCAATACAGATAAATTACTTAAGAAAAATAAAAAGAATGATAATGGCACACAGAGTATACATATTTTTACCTTAGAAACTACTAATGAAAAAAACCATCCTAACTTGGAGATGCACCTCTATTTTTTCATTGTAGATTAATTTAACCATTTAAACTGCAATATTAGGTATTTCATGGCATAAAAAATTATAAATTGTTAATTCATATTAGATTATGACCCTAATCCCTCAAATAGGATTAGATTACTATGGGTCAAAGACAATTGGCCAAAAAACACAAAAGAAAAAAAAATGAAACAAACAAGCAAACAAATTTTTTTAGGGAGCTACCCCAAACCCTGATGGGGAGAAGGTAATGCCATTTCCCTCGGCTTCTTGCCCTCTCCCACACACCTGCTAATGTAGTTATTATATTTGTGCATGCTAGTTTCCACAAACAAATAAAATAACATATCTCCAAAAAGAACATGGATTTAGCTCCATAAAAGGATGAATGGTATTATGCTAGGATTTTGCAAAACTTCGATGTGGTGTGGCTGCCAAGAATTATCCTCCTTGAGCTCAATTCCCATCCTCAATTATGCTCACTCTCTAATAATTTGTTATTCCAATGCTCCATATACCATGAAATTCCATTGTCTAGGTTACCTCATGCAAGGATTTCCTCCTCTAGTTATGTGTCACATATCCTCTTATGTCCAATGCTCTTCAATGTGTGTGAAAATGTCACTACATGATTTAGGGCATATACTCAATCTATATGTTCAAGCACAAAAATAACCTCTATGAAGTGTGCTCCTATACCCAATAATCCTAAATTGAAGTGCCTAACCACCAAGGTGTATGTCCTATGGTCCCATGCTTTTAGGGCTAAGTGACCTTCTCCAAGTGCCTAGTGTTGCTCCTCAATTGACTCCCTCTAAAACTACAACATGTAAATTACATGCTTCCAAAAAGTTGGAAGGATACTTCACCATCATGGCATAACATCATGCCTACTCTACAAACATTCATGAGAGTCACTCCCACAAGTATCAACTTATAGATGTCAATGCTTGAGTAATTATTACATACAAAGGCATGCATGTTTCCAAGAAATATACAACTTATTCTCCAAATCACGAGCATGCAATGAGAACAAAATCAAATAAACTTGGTTTATTGATATGAATGAGATCCATGTTAAACCTATTATAAAGTTGTAATAATTACTTAGTTTCTTTCCGCTTTTGTAAGTTTTTCCTTTATTTTATTTTATTTTGTATTTTTTGAAAAGAATGGAAGTGGAAACAAAGCATTGTGATGGTTGGCCTTCCAAAGACTACCCTTTGAAAATGAGGGTTGTAGTGAGAAGTTCATCAACAAGGAGAGGCAAGGAGAAATAGGTAGGAAAACAACATAAATGAGAGCTAAAAGAGGGAAACTTGTTTGAAATTAAGTGGACAAAGGAGACACTGAGATTTTAAATACTAAGCAAATGTGCCTTTGAGAAATGGCCATCTAAATTTTTTTATTGTCAGTAAGAAACAATGCACAAACAACGTGTATAGCTCACCCATTTTGTAATTTCTCTTAAACATATAAATATTCTGATTAAATGTTGAGATTATTTGTATTGGTTTCAGTTTCATGGTTGGTATGTGCTCATTGGATTCTTTTGCACTTGAAGAATTTTTTCCTTGAATATTTTAGTTATGCATTACATCAATATGTGCATATTATATTAAAGCATGTTTTATCTTGTACCACTTGTCCACAACCATCTACTTCTTGTTGGCCATTTTCCTTTTTCCTACAGTCCATCCATAACCAAATTTTCTTACCATTGTTTTTCACACTGCTAGAAAGTATTTTCATTAATTTCAAAGGTGTCATCATTGGATGAGTAATATCATTGCTATTGTTTGATTTATTAATTCATTGATGTCAAAGGTTATCATGGAGATTGTTAGAAAGCGTTGTTATTATGGATTGAATAGGATGTCAAAGGAGTGTCAAGTTTAGGGGTAGTGTTTTGCTAGTTGCAGTCTTTAGTAGAAAACCACCATAGTAGTAGGCTATGTGAAGATGCCATAAAATATTATAACTATGGTGGTTGGATAACCCAGGATTTTAGGACACTTATTCCTCAAGAGATTAGCTCAGATGTTTCCATGTAGATTAGTTAACAACTGTCTTTCAAGGAGAAAAGTCTATGGAGCCATTTTCAGTATAGAAAATCAAATCATATGCATTTGAAAATGGAATAGATGAATAGATATTGTAAAACAATTTCCAATGGTTTATGGCACTTTGAAAAAGACCGCAAGTCAAAATTCTAAGGTCAAAAGTCAAAAATTTGGTGTTCTGGTCATGGGCATTGTAGCAAAGTTAACATACATGTGGCAAGAGAAACCACATGGGCACACATGTGCACCAATAAAAAGCTTAGGGAGGATAGCACATGGTCCCACCAGGGGACACATCACCCCAACAATCTTTGAAAGAGTGTAAGCATTATTTTTCAGGTTGATGTAGCAGCAGATGAGGTGGTGAAATGAAGCAGTTATTGGTGCAAGTCATTATAGTGACGGTGTAACAGCCCTAGTGAAAATTCCATGTAATAAATGTTAAAAAAAATAACCACGGATGACTTGGACACTTATTCCAAGCTGAATGTTGGGCAAGACATCCTAGGGGGTTTTCATTTGGTTGTTTATGGCTAAGGAAATTTACAAAGGCAATGGCTAAGGCATTGAAAGGCATTTTGACACTTTTATTTATAGAAATAATGGAAAATGGGAGAAAAGGGAGGTGAAAGGCCACAAATTGCATGTGAGGAGGAAAATGAAGGAAAATAATGGAAAATTAAGAAAATAGAGGCCTCATTCATAAAAAGGCTTCTAAGGATCAGTTGGTAACCTTTTTTCAGTTTAGTGTTGGAGCTCTCTCTCTCATTATTCTCTCTATCATACTCTTGGATACTTAGATATTTCTTGGAGCACTCTTGGAGGGTGTGGCATACTTGAATTCTTGGAGCAAGAAGGCAAAGGAAGAGCAGGAAAGCGCAAGAAGGCATCGACATCAGCAACTACATCAGATTTTCTTGTAGGTACTGAGTTGCATGTATGATTTTTGCACTAGTTTTAGCATGCATGACACATGCATGTGGTTTCTTGGTTGTGATCTATTATTGGCATGGAGGATTTCCTGGATTGACAGTGGATTTCCTAGCCTTTCCATTCCTCGGATAGCCATGGTGATTGTGGGTTTACTTTCATTGTTTTGTTTTGGTTGGTTCTCATGTTTCCTTAGCTTGGGTTGAGTTATTAGTCCTGGAAGCCCTATAACACCTTGGGTTGAGTTACCAGTCCTGGAAGCCTTGGTTGGACAAATGATTTGGAATCCCTGTATAAGATGTGGGTTGAGTTACTAGTTCTGGAAACCTTGGTTGGACAAATGCTCTGGAAGCCCTTGAAGGCTTGGATGGAGACCAATCTGATAATGATTTTGGTGATGTCAAATCGTGTGGAATCATTGTTTGATGGGTTGAGGTGGATGGCCTCTTGAAGCCCTGGATGAGTTTTGATTGATGTGTTCTATGAGATCCCACGTTCATGCTTGGAATATGGCACGAGGGTGAATGGCCGAAGAGAGGTTTGGCTCAGCCATTCTACAGTCAGGTAGAACGTGGTAGTCCCATCTTCGGTTGGTTCATTGCATTAATTAATGAGAAATCCATTCCCTTGATTTTCATGAGTAAAGGTACTGATGTATTTATGGATTTGATGGTTGATATGTTTATTGTATTTGTGTTCTTATTATGTTGGTTATATGCACATTTTATGATAACAACTGTGTATGGCTCTCAACATGTTTTTACTTGTAGGTGAATGTATGATGTGCCTATGACCTAATAGATGGTAATGCATCAGAGGGCATCAAGGGACAATGGTTCATAACGATTATCAGATAAGTATGATATCCCTACACTTAACTCTGTTATTTACACCTGCAGATTACATTTCGATGATATGTTTGACGAAATGCCTATAATGGCTAGTAGGGATCCATTCAAGGTCTTGAACAAGTATTTTCTTTAGCACCTTAATTTCCATGTTACTTTACTGATTTGAAGAGATGGATCAGTTCTAGACTCTGAGCCTAAGAAAGTGGCTTAAATCCCAAGGTCGTTAGCACAACACTGACAATTGTGGTCCATAGTCGCTTGCAGGTAGGCCTGTGAGAGCGAATTTAGGTGGTTGGTCGCTCCCTTGCCCATAGCATGAGAGCGACTATGGCCCAAGAGACCTAAAACAATAGTGGAACCTAGGGTCAGGTTGTCTGAGTGGCTAACTTGTCTTCTAAGGGTTTTGTTGATGATGTTGGATGTATTTATGGTGTGTTTCTGTCAGTTTCACTTCCTTAATGTGACCAAGGAGGTTGAATATATCATATTGGCCTCTCGTCGCATGTTTACCCCAACTGGCAATTTCTTGGGTAGATGTGGGAGGAGGGTGTTACAAAGTGGTATTAGAGCATGGTTCACCCCTCAGACTGGATGGGCTATGTGTTGTTCATGCATGCTTGTCAATTTCATGTGTCTTTTACACTTATATACTTGTTACATTTGCTTGATGTCAGATTAGGGTTGTAATATAGTTATCATGGAGAATTTGTTATTGATTTCATGAAATGTATTTGAAATGAGTATGTGAATGACTGTGTATGTATTATATGTCACTTACATGTTGTATCATGGTACCTACTTAAATCCTTGTATGTTAGGTTTCATTTTTTAATATTTTAACTACATGCATCAATATTGTAGGTTGATTACAAGAACTGATCGAGTATGTTTGATTACATTCGGTTATGCATATTTGTAGTTGGTTTGGAATTTCTTATGCATATTGTTGGTTGCATGTAGCAATGTGTACAATGGAATAATGGTTGTTGTGATGCATGAGGTCATAGCATGCATTGTTGATATGGCCTTGCATTGATGACTGGATCCTAGTTAGAGTGATGTTTATGCGTTGATACATTTATTGGTGTATGTATATATGTTGTTATGATTATGTTGCACATGTATCATGTTGATTTGGCGATCTTGCAGAAAATGTATCCTCCCCAAGTTATGCTAAGGTATGTGAGTTATTTTGATGGATTTATCTTACATACTATGCCTTGCAAGGCGAAATATCAAATGGCTAACAAGATGGTTGACTATAGGGACTCTCCCTACGAATCCAAAGAGAAGTATGGTGTTGGGAACCCCTCTGGCTTGGAAGTTACATTGAAAAGTTTAAAGGATGAGATAAGGAGTTGTAAGGAATACAATGACAAAATCATATAATCACAGGAAAAGTTAGCAGAGGTGAATGCAGTAATACTTTAGAGCTTCTTAGGTTTGCAGCGACAAGGACCACTATAGATCAATCATGATCAGGAAGAAAAAACTAATGGGGCATGTAGTAGTAGATCACATGGTGGTTGTCAATCATATAGATATGATACAGTTAGAGATAGAAGATTTTTAGACTCTCTGGAGAGGAGAAGGGATAGACATAGGTATGATTCTAGTTCTGATTCAGATAGGCACGATGATCATCATCGTTATCATCCTTACAAGAGGAATGATAGGGGATACTTGCCGGATGAATTTAAGAAGGAAAACCCACCTACTTTTGATGGAGAGATAAATAGATCACATGATGCAGAGGCATGGTTTCTTGGTATGAAGAAGTTCTTCAGGTTGTATGACTACTCAGAGAACATGAAAGCTAGAGTGGCTACTTTCAGTCTTAAAGGTAAAGAAAACATCTGGTGGGAAGGCGTGAAGAATGTCAAGGACATAAATGAGGAAGATCTGGCTTGGAGTTTATTTGAGTGTTATTCAAGAAGAATTATTTGTTAGAGAGATACTTCGATGATAGGGAAAAATAATTCTATGAACTAAAGATGGGGTGCATGACATATGATGAGTACACCAGTAATTTCTTGGAACTGTTGAGGTATGTGCCTTACCTCAAGGAGGAGAAGGCTAAGATTCAGAGATTAATTAGTGGACTACCAATTGCATTCAAAGATAGGATTGAATTCAATGAGCCTAGATCATTGGAGGAGGCCATTCAAAATCTAAATCATTGTTATGAACAATCAAAGCGTAGAACTGAGACTAAGCCAGACTGGAGAGGTAATGTAAAGAACAAAGGAAAATGGGATAAAAAGTGAGCAAGGCCACATGGTAAAGATAACAAGAAGAATATTGCACCACCCAAGGGGTTAAATGCATCAGACAGAGGATAGGGACATAGGGCTGAAGAGAAGAATAAGGATGGAGGGTGGAAGCCCATAGAGTTTTGGACTTGTGGAAGAGACTATTGCAAGAGAGATTTTCCGCAAAATCAGGGTGGTAGACCTCAGATATACAGTGCACAAGAGGTGCATATTGTTGGATATGTAGGCCAAAGTATTCCTTGTGTCTATGCAGCCATGGACAATGGGCAAGAAGAACACCAAGAATCTATCATTGAGATGGGTGGTAAGCTTTGTGATCAAGTTATTTCTATTTTGATTGACCCTGGATCTAATTATAGCTATGTTAGTCCTAACTTGGTGGATAAGTGTGGGTTGAATAAGGAGTTTCATGTAGAGTCTTGGTTAGTTCAGTTGGCTATAAGTATGAAGAAGCGAGTTCATCAATGGGTAAGAGCTTCTGCATTTGACTTAAATGGTATGCCTACTGCAGCACTTTTGAATGTTTTACCATTGGGCTCATACAATACGTTATTGGGCATGGATTGGTTGTATCTACATAGAACCAAGGTTGAGTGCTATGACAAGGCCACTGAATGTGTTGATGACAATGGAGAACCAAGAGTCTTGCAGGATAAGAAGAAAGCCACATCAGTTAGTATGGTGACAGCTATGCAATCAAAGCGTAGCCATAGGAAAGGGTGCAAGCTATTTTAAGTACATATTTCTAGTGATAAGGGTAAGGAGGTTAAGGATGCAGATGTGTTGAACATGTACCTGATTTGACAATAGTTCATGGATGTATTTCCTGAGGACATTACATATTTTCCACCTCATAGGGAGGTAGAATTTTCTATTGAGTTAGTGCCAAGGACAACTCCAACATCGAAAGCACCTTACAGGATGAGCACACCTGAGTTAAATTTGCAACTAAAGAAAATGTTAGACAAGGGGTACATTAGGCTAAGTGTATCACCTTTGGGCACGCCGGTCTTGTTTGTGAGGAAGAAGGATGGTACCCTCAGATTATGTATTGATTATAGGCAATTAAACAAAGTGACTATCAAGAACATATACCCTTTGCCATTGATTGATGACTTGTTCGGTCAACTGAAGGGAGCAACAATGTTCTCGAAGATTGACTTGTGATCCGGATACCATCAAGTACACATCAAAGAGGAGGATATATACAATGATGCGTTCAGGACTAGGTATGGGCATTATGAGTTTGTTGTTTTTCCATTTGGCTTAAAGAATGCTCCAACTAAATTCATGTGTTTGATGAATAGTATGTTGTGTACATATTTGGATAAGTTTGTTATTGTGTTCATCGATGATATGCTGGTATATTCTAAAAATCAGGAAGAGCATTTCGAGCCCTTAGCAACAGTTTTGAGGT
>APFE030529779.1:20630-56090 GCA_000404065.3 Pinus taeda
GTTATATGCACATTTTATGACAACAACTATGTATGGTTGTCAGCATGTTTTATTTGTGTGTGAATGAATGATGTGCCTATGACCTAATAGATGGTAATGCAACAAATGGCATAAGGGAACAATGGTTCATAGCGATTCTCATATAAGTATGACATCCCTATACTTAACTCTATTTTATACACCTTTAGATTACATGTCAATGATATGTTTGATGAAATTCCTGACATGCCTAGTAGGGATCCAGTCAAGATCTTGAACAAGAATTTTCTTTAGTAATTTCATTTCCATGTTACCTTACTGCTTTGAAGAGATGGATTAGTTATGGGTAGTGTCTTGGGCTCTGAGCCTGAGAAAGTGGCTTAAATCTTGGGGTCGCTTGTAGAGCACTGGAAATTTCGATCCACAGTCACTGGCAGGCAAGCCTGTGAGAGCAAATTTAGGTTGTTGGTTTCTCCCTTGCCCATAGCATTAAAGTGACTATGACCCAAGAGACCTAAAACAACAGTCAAACCCAGGGACAAGCTATTTGAGTGGCTAAATTTCCTTCCAAGGGTTCTGCTGATGATGTTGGATGTCTGTATGGTGTGTTTTTGTTAGTTCCACTTCCTTAATGTGACCAAGGAGGTTGAATCATATCATAGTGGCCTCTCGTCGCATGTTTAACTCGGATTGATGGTTTCTTGGGTAGATGTGGGAGGAGGGTGTTACAGAGGGACCCCGCATTTTAATCCCAGTAGGATTTGAGGGAGTTGGAAGTTTTATTTCCTAAGAGACAGCGTTAGAGACATGGAAATATGTTCATCAGTTGCAACCAAACTTCCTGTATATGCCTAAAATCACTATGGTAAAAAATTGCAAAAAACTGAATGACCAAGACCCTCCCTTATGCCACATAATGACGTGATGCTTGATAGCATAAACCTATTAGTAGTGGACACGGGGTACAATTTTATTGGTTGATATACACATGTGGCAGACATGTAATCTTGACGATTTCAAACAGAGAGGTGGCTTCATGTTGTCAGACACATAATCCCATAAGTTTTTCTGTTTGGCCCATGGGTGCAGAACTGGTCCCATAAAGACACATCACCTTGGTGAATGAACCCTAACAGCTTCCAAAGGAGTTGCAAGTTTCATTTCCTTGGTGATGAAGTATCGAGAGGAGCTAGCAAGTACATGTGGCAAAGGAATCCGTTTGGATGAATCACAATCTCGGGAGGAATTGCGTAGTGGAAGTGTGGTGATCTTGCCTCGACACATCGCCCCAACGATGAATTATTGGAATTTTCCTTTGGAGCTCGAGTTTGAAACTTTAGGGTGATAGGGCATTGGGACGAGGTGGAATACAAGCTATCACATAAATGGAATGAATTCGAACATGCTCTATTGTAAAAGGTTGAGGGCTAAAGGCTCCTTGAAGACTTGGTGTTGGTTTCATGTCTGAGGAGACAAAATATTTTATGCATGTGGCTAATCCCCTTAAGGCTTTGAACAAAGGTTTGTGACCTCGGCTATTTTGAAATGAGGTGCATTTGAAAGGGCTAGGGAAATAGTACTAGGAACAAAAATATTCATGACAAATGACAATTTAGGTAGATGATAGAAGGTTTGTTAAGGGTCTGTTTTGTGAATGTTTATAGTGTTAAGAACCTTTGGGTTTCAGGCCTTTTATAAATCATATGTATACAATGCATAAATGAGTTGAAAGTTATGGTTATATGAATAAAGGGGCTTATGTTGAGGGTCTATAACATGCATGAGTCAACAATGCCAAAAATGGTATATTTGGCACTTTGTGTCATGTTTGGAAATTTGGAACTAAACTAGCAATGCACTAAAACTTGGATAAAGTGGTATGGATGAGTTGATAGCTATTTTGCAGCATAAAGAGTTTTGGTGGTTGTTAGAGGTCGAAAATTAAAAAAAAAAAAATAGTAGTGTTAGTGTTGGGGATTGTGCAAAATAGAGTGGCATAGGAGAGAAGTATGCAGCACGCAGTAGTAAGATCGACACAAAAGAGAGAGGCATGGCACAGGGAGGCTCCACGCAAAGAATACTACAACATCAAGCAAGCAAGGACGAGTACAAATAAATAAGGTAGTTAGGATTTTGGGTTGATTAGCAACGAAGAGGAAGGTCATCGTGGCAAAAAGAATTTGGAGATATTTTCAGAAGGAAATAAGTCAACAGAGTGCTAATGAGATGGTAGTAGATATTTTCAGCAAGCTTTACTAGGCGGTTAAACAACGTGGGACAACTAGAGAGAAATTGTCAGAGAATATGTAAAATGGTTAGCCAACATGGAGGACAACTAGAAGGGAGGGGAATTAGGTCAAGGAGGACCGAGAAGTTATGAAGGACTAATAAGAAGACTCGACTGAGATAGTTCGAGGGTTGGTCAAAGAAGAAAGAACTACTAAGACTGTGCCTTTTGCTGTAGTAGTCAGAATAATATATGTTAGTGGTGTGTGTGTCTATTTAGATAAGATAGTATGTAGTAGGTTCAATGGTATTGTTACATTGTAATGGTTGTTGCACTATACTAGGGGTAAATATTGTAAGATTGGTGAGCTGAATTTTAGTGATTCTTATTGTAGCACAATATGTCATTTTTTCTTATGTTGATGTAATGAAAAGAACAATAGATTGCCACATATATGTTGGTGTGTAAATTTGTTATGTTACTGTTATTACTATCTATTGCTATTGGTTATTTAATGATACAATGTCGATTCAACATTTCTCAATATTTTTTGTAGTGAGGGGAACTAATAGCACTATTATAGTTTTATCATGTTAATTGTTTATCTATTGAATAGTGAACTACTCTGTTAATGTAAAAAATGTTGCTGAGAGAAATGAGATGCTTCGGTCATAATATTGTTGTCGTAATGAACATAAAACTAATTATTTAGTTTAGAATTTACGAAGTTCCATGCAACACATAGTCACATAATGATAATTAAGAGTTTATTTGTCAGGTGTCTAAACCCCTGCATGGTAAGACAAATGCTTGTTATCATAGAACCGAAGTAATCCCATCTGACTATGGAAACTTGGTTCCAAAATTCCCCTGTAGCTCATTGGGTAAGACTTCATCCACTTTGTGGGTGATGCTGAAATGGCTGGTGGTAAGAAAGTTTGTTGGTTGAATTGCACAACAAATTCTGAGTCTATTTGAATCTCACACGCCAACAAATGGTTTCATTTCCAAGACCAAGATCATTGTATGATGGGATTATTCTATGACAAAGATGTGGACCATGGAATCCCACCAAGGAAGAAATTATTCAATGGTTTAAGCAAAAGGAGCACAAATTTGAAGCAAAAGAAAATAGAGGTACATGACTGAGCACAGAGAAATGGTTGCAGAAATTTGTGCTTACTAAACTAGATGAAGTTTTCTTTGGATATTTCCCCAATATTTAGACAGAGTGGGTTCAACGACTAGAGGATAATAATCCAACTTACAACCATGATGGACCAAGACAATGGACTCCTAATGAGGTGCTTCCATTGCAAATGGTAAGTAATAAGATCACATGTGTTGTCGATTTCTAGTTTGAGAGTGTGTTGCAATATTATATTGTTGAGTTCACAGGGGAAGAAACAATATCCTATAGTGTAGCATAGATGAAATTCCTAAATCTCCCATGAGACATATTCATACGGTCACTACCATTATCCATTAAAATATTGATGTATGACCATGGAGTTCTACCCCTGGAATCAGACAATGTGAGCTGCTAAATCACTTGTGTGCCAAGGGGAAAGTGGGGGAGAACCAAGGGATAGTATGAGCAAAGGGGAGATAGAAAAATAGTAGGGATATTTCAGTGGAGATTGAAGGAAGGTGTAGGACTGTGAGTGTGAGTGTGAAGAGGTAGTATGGAGGTAGAAGACATAAAGGGTGGCACATTAAGGAGTGGATGGAGGTTCTAGTAGAGTGACATGGGAGGAGGTTGGTAAGTGTCGATGTTTGTTGTAAGGAGAAGACTAGGGAGAGGGGAGAGGAAATACCACCTTAGGATGAGGAGTAGCGGAAATGATCAAAGCTACGAAGGAATGTAGTTTGGTAACCCACACAATGAAGTGGAGGAAGAAGAGTAGTTGAGTCCACGCATCATGAAGTTTTTGAACCCTAGATAATAGATTCAAACCATGCCTGGAGTTGAACCCATGACCCCACACACTTCTACAAATATAGAAGTAAGTAATCAACACATTATAATAAGTACTGTAGAAGGTAATTGTAGTCAATAGGTTGGAGGTACTAGTAGCAGTGGAGTTGTTCAAGTAGTAGGTGAAGTGTTGCAAGGTTCTTAGGTTTAGTTTAGTGCGCAGAACATCTCATATTCATCTAGTGGTGCGGTAGGTGTGACTGGAAGTACTTCATCATAGAGTATTATGCAAAGCACAAGGACAGGTGTAGAACTAAGGATGCCTATTTTCCATGGTGTTGGGAATAAGGATGCAGAACAACACTTATTTGTTTATGAGGCTATAAAGACAACGAAGTAGGTCTTGGACAAGGAAATGCATATTACACAGTTGGAGGCTACCTTTAAAGATTGCACGTTGACATCGTACATGAATTTTAAGAGTGTGACCCCAAATGGGAAAAATTGGACATTGAATGATATTAAACATACTCTAATCAGATAATTTTAGAAGCCAAAATTTGAGTCTCAATGTATTACCGAGTTGATGGAGATTAAATAGGGGCAAACTAAATCAGTATGGGATTTTGACCAGCAGTTTAAAATTTTAAAATATAGTCTAACCTTCAAGATACTTGACACGCAACATAAAGAGTGGTTTATTGTTGTTATACTTCCACATAATAGGATACCCTTAACGTACTAGGGAATCAACTCACAGTTGGAAGCACTAGAGCTTGCATTGAAGCTGAAAGCTACTCCAACAAGGAATGAAGAAAATAGTGGTATGGTGTAAGTGGTGTATCAACTGGTAGCGTTGATTCTTCAGCTACAATATCTAATGAAGGCAAAAGAGAAGCGAGAGGCATTGTGGTGTACCATTTTCTAGATAGAAGGTCACCATAGAAATGATAGCAAGTTGTTGACTGACTACGACTGGTATAACTAATCCACTTGTACACGGTTGACATTTGTGGTGAGAAGTTTCCTGAGTATGGGGTCATACCCCACGGAATTGCACAATTATGTGGAAGTATGAGACAAATGCACAAACTTTATTTTTTTATTTCTACAAATCAGTGGGGTATGCTATCCACCATTGTCATGCATTAGAATTGATGCATGAATAACATTTAACTCATTTCAAGTACAGGGAGCCAAAGTAACTGAAGCTATGATGTAAGGATTTAATCAACCAAGATATAATTAAAATAAACCATACAATCAGCCCGAATGAGGACAAAGAATAATAGCTAAACGTCTAGGAGGACCAACGAGAGGAAGAGGAGGATTTGGAAGAGGTTAGGGACCTCTCATTTGTTATAACTATGGAAAACAAGGACACCTTTGATGGGATTTCCTTAATACATGTTGTACATGTACATATTGTAGGGCACTGGACCAACAAACTAAGAATTTCCCACAATTTATTTCCAAATGGCAAGAGAAGAAAGGGCCAAATGTACAAATGATAGTAGTTCAGCCCTGTAGAGCCCAACAATGAGTTTTCATAGTAACCCAAGGAGGTGTTAAAAGTAGATAAGATGTTGCAAAAATAAGAGATCTATAACCAAAATGGGTTGTAAAAGCATGTGAACCTCCTCTAAAGTTCAACCCCATCCAAGAAAAGGGAACGTACAAAGAAGCTTGAAGGGAGATGGTCACTACAGAATGGGAAAGACTAGACATACTCCAAGAGGTTGTGATTCCAGTTGTTTATGATGACATCGCCTGTGGAGAATTGATGATAGAAGAAGATCCAATTCCAAAGCTACTGTAAAGTTGTCTTGAGTTGGTGAGAAGTGAACAAGCACTGGAAAAATTCAATTGCATGGTGGAGCAGTGCAAAAAGGAGACTAAAGTAGCTATTGTGCATAGTAGATAAGTGTTGACGGTGCTGGACCCACCAACATGTCAAGGGGATCTCCCTAGTAAGAAGTCCCAATTAGACCTCAGACTGTTTGGTGTAGGAGTCCCGACAATGGGTCGTATGGTAATGCCTTGATTGCGATTTCGCACAGAGGCAAGTAAGATAACTTTGTTAGTAGCAAGGGTGTGACCACTGCAGTGAGTCAAGGAAGGTGCATGAGAGGTTCTAACACAGGTGGGTTGAGATGAGTGCACCCCTTGGCAACCTGTAATAGTACTCGGATAGGAAGGGAACACACGAACAAAGATGCATCACAAAGCTCGAAAGCAAGTCAGCTAGCAATCCAAAGTGATGGTTAAACCAACAGCACATGTGCAAAAAGATTCATATAATTGCATACAAAACAGTTCATGCTTAACTAGATAAGTTAAACAACATACATTGCTAAAGCAACCAGAACAATCCAACTACAATAACAACATATTCATGAAAACGTCTTGGCTCTTATTATATAAAGAAGTGTAAGTTCCAGTCATACAATACATCCGTGTAAACTCGTTCTCCCTAACAGTGGAACATTATAGCCACATCCGCCTTCTCCTCCAAAGAGATGTACTAGCTCCATGTAGTGGAGAAGCCAAGGCATGTTACAATATTGTCCAAGATCTCTCCAAGATAGTCTTATCAGAAGCTTGGCTGACCAAAAGCCCTTACAATGATTTATGAGGGACTATTTATAACAAAGGGTGGGTTGACCCTTGAAATTCCCCTTTGTGATAGTTCAACTACCCTCATGACTCTTCACCTACTCTATGGCTATTACATCCAACTATTGGCACTTGACTTACACTTGACATGATGTTACATTACAATGCACATGCACTTATGTGACACAATACGGCTTGAGCAAGCCATGCAAGACATCACTAACACTCGGTCCATTGTGATGAGACCAAATCTTTGACATGCTTGTGATGGCGAAGGTGGTGAGCTAATGCCAATCTTGGTCATCCTTGATGGTGTGCATGGACCCCATGGTGACATCTTGTTGAAGCGAACTCTCACCTCCATTGCAACCTGTGCATTGATTCAGCTCCTTCATCCAACTCGTCTGCTAGCATGCGCATGGTCTTATTGGGTGTGGCTAAACTGACAACACACGAATGCATAATGTTCGTGCTATCTTCAAGTGTGTGTTGGTGGTCATGCACATCAACTTTCTGAAGTACATGTTCAGCTCCAGTTGCACTTGCTTCTTGCCTTCGCCTTGATGAGTGTGTTGAATGGGTTGGATCACATATGTGCGCACAATGACATGGATCCCTTGCATGTGATTAACAACACTGCTCACCATGTCTGCTCTGTGCCAACTGATGGGATAGATCTATAACTTATATGAGTGCAGTTTCATCCATGAGTGCATGTAGTGCCCACTGTTGTTCTTGTTCCTGCTGCAACTCATTCATCTATCTATGCAGCTTCATGTTCTTCCTTGAGTTGCTTCTTCAGGACATGCAACTCCTTCTTTGTTCCATTCTCTGTCTTCACACGATGTTCATGTCATGCTGTCACCTCATAGCCTAAGTCTCCAAAGTTTCTTTCATCCTATGTGGATCTGCTTGAGCTCACAACTTTGTTCTCCCTCGGTGTTTTCAACAACCTTCCTCTTGCATTCATTGCATTTGTTGCATTCGGTATGCTTCCTTCAGCTGTTGTTAATGATGTTGCTCACTATGATGCTGTTGTTGTCATATCTTGATGTCCTTATCTATGAACCACTTGATATCTTCATGAGTAGGCAAGCTCACAGACATTTGATCGACTACATCTCCAAGTGTGCTCTGAACAGTGTCTTCGACTCTACTCTCTTGGAAACCATTGTACCTACACTACTGAGAGGCAAATGAACACCTGCTATAATTTGAGACATGGCAACACTCATGGCAAGAAATCTGTCAGTCGAAAACCAAAATGAACTTTAGAACTGACTTGCAACATACTTATGTCACTAATCATGAAGGTTGCTCAATTTGGACCAAAGGTCGGGAGACTTACTTCCAAGACCATGTAAGGCACAGTCTGGGCTACTAGGAGACTCATTGACTGCTGGAAATGCACAATACACAGTCCATTTTGGCTGCTGACTGCTGAAATTGCACAATGCACAATCTTAGCTGGTAATGGTTGCAGGCTCAGTGACTACACTACGCAATTTTCTGGGCTAGCAGTCACTGTCCCTCAGAAATGCACAAAATAGTCCTGTAGGATAGTCACTAGGTAGAAATGTGCATTTCTAGAGAGGAATACAAAGCCTTCCTTCCCCAGATTGTGCAATGTTGTCTTAGTGAAGACAGAGTCCGGCCCAAGGTTGTCTAAACTCGTTGACAAGCAACTGAACGTGAATGTGAGTGCGAATGCATGTTGATACTGAGTGTAAGCATAAGTGAATGATCATGCATGAAAACGGTGAATGAAAGATTCTGAAAATGGAACAACATGCATGTGGGTGAGGCAAGTCCATGAATCGACGACCGTTCATGAAAAACAGCTTCATGCATTCGACAACAGTGAGATGTCAATGAAAACTGAAAAAGTGCTAGGAAAAGATAGTATACATGTAAATGATAGCAAGCGTTCAAGGAAATCAACCAAACAGTACTCATACAAGTGAAAACACGAAAAGCAACAGAAATGCAACACAAGGCATGGAAAGCGGGCTTACCCCAAAACAGCTGAGCTGAATGTGCCGATAGCTCGTAGATGTTATGTGGGATGTTAGAGTTGTAAGGTTGATGTGAGGAATGAGCTCTACAACATCTGGCTGATGAGTATTGATAACATCAAGGTTGCGACGCACATGCCACAAATCTAAGGGAAGAGAAACTTGGTGGGAGGTTTCTGAAATGATCCTTGCACATAACCTCCAACTGCCAAAAATAGATCCTTGAGTCAAGTGATGCCTTTGCATGTTGCCTTGGGAGAAGCATCTCATGCATGCAAGTCAGTTTTGCTCGGTCCCGGAGGGAACTGGTCAACTAAATTGCACGTGCAAGAGGTTGCTCAACTGTTGGGAGGAAATGTGCATTTCTAGCTGGGACTTGGGTTGGTTACCCAAGAAATTTGTGCAATTTCTAGGTAGAGCAGCTAACTGTTGCCCATATTTGTGCAAATTCTGGGCTAAGTAGCCCTGCTGGGAAAAATTGTGCAATTTTCACTTAGTGCTCACTGCCAGAATTGTGCAATTTTGGAGCCCAGCAGTCTGCCAGTCAGGATTACACAATTTCTTGGGGGAGTTGCTCAACCTACAGCTGGACCAAGTCCAAGTGATCATCCTATGAGGGGACTGCATTGAGCTATGATCGATAGGTTGCCTTTGTGGAAGCAAAACACTGAAGCTTGTGAACTTGACGAAGCAAGACAAGGTGCTATGAAAAGTTGGTAGGGAGGCTCCAAAACAAAGCTAGGGAAAATTTTTGGAGGGTGGTTGTAGCCGCTACAACACTTGGCAACACATTGGGAATGCATCGAGCTATGATTGACAACTTGCCTTTGTGCAAGAAAAACACTAAAGCTTGTGAACTTGACGAAGCAAGACAAGGTGTTGTGAAAAGTTGGTAGGGAGGCTCCAAAACAAAGCTAAGGAAAAATTTTGGAGGGTGGTTGTAGTCGCTACAACACTTGGCAACACACTGGTAGAACTCCAGCTCTCTGAAAGGACCTTGTTCGTGAAAATCAAGTATAACACCTCCGAAAGTATTGTTCAGTTCTCAGCTGGTCTTGGTTTCACACTAGCTTGATTGTAAGATGTAGCATCTGCCAAACTCTTGGTCAATTGACACACATTCCAAGCCAAGGAAACATAGTTGTTTCAATTGGGGTTGAGGGGTATATTGGTGCACAAGCAGTATAGTTGTCAGAATCTTAGTTTCATCTCTAATGTTGCTCCGCTGCTAGCAGGAATGGAGAGTACCCTGACGAAGTCATATAGGAACACAAGCATGGCTCTGCTATCAGCGAGCCTAGTTAGTACCCCGACGGAGTTACTTGCATCACCTCTCTGCACATGAAGCCTTTCTCTTCTTTCACCTTATTCATTTTGAATTTTGAATTTTTTGACTTTTTCATTTTTTCATTTTTTCATTTTTTCAACTATGCACAACACTTATTCATTTTAGAGGCAGAAGAGGGATCTTGACTTATTGACAGCAGAAGAGGTTGTTCCAATAGAGAAGTATTTTACTATATCCCTGACGTGCCTGTTAAGGTTTTCCCCCTCACCTTACTCTACTTGACTAAGCTGACAAGGGTTAACCCAAAAACAACCGACTAGAGAAGGTGACACTAATTAGCGTGCAAGCGTTGTGTTTTCACCAAGGTTCACTTTGAATAATACGTATTTTCCTTCAACGTATCACGGACTAAAAGTAACAAGTTCTTCATACATAGGCAAGATGACATATAACCAAGTAGTGATAGTTGTACAAGCCCCCTTGTACTTCACCCAACTCGTTTCAAGAGTCATACATGGTTTCATGCGAAACTAACCTACAAACAAAACAAGCGAACTATACGAATGACACACGTGAACTATATGAATGAAACAAGCAAACTAAAAAACAACAAAGAAAAGCAAGATCAGAAGCAAAAGCGAAAGCAAAGAAAGTAATAAAAACAAGCAAGTAGACAAACAAACAAACAAAGCGAGTAAGCAAACAAGCATGCAAGCAAACTAACTGAAAGAAAACACTACTACTCCTACACTAACGGTGCATGGGCCTAATCACATGAAGTGATATTTCCAATGTAGCCACGAGTGCATTGGTTGAGCCATGTTGGTGAAGGCATGGTCCATGAGTAACCCAGTTGTGCGAACCAGCAAGCAAGAAAGATATAACAATGAAGACAACCACACTTTGTGTTTCAAAGTTCCCACAGGACACAAGTGAGTACAAGTGCATGATGAGAAATCTGTGGAGTTATCATAGTGATGTGTGACACTATGTGTAACTTTGGAGCATAAGCACACTCTTGATTGTGACATGCAAGAAAATGAAAGAAACAAAGACAAATTGCATCGTGAACGAGTGTTTGCAATGTAAAATTCCTTCAATGCGTGAGCGATGGGATCATGCAGTTCAAGTGGAGGAAGTATGATCTGTGTGTGATATGGATCTTTAATGCATACAAATGAGTAATGAGGAACCTTGGTTGATTGAACAATTTCATGATCGGAAGTGAGACTAACCCCAAGAGAGTGAGGACCTGACATAACCATCATCTCGGGCTGAAGTGCCTCGCTAGTCTTAGGTGTTTCAACTTCTTCATCAAATAGATCATCGTAAACTAGTGGCTTTAAAAGATCAACTACAATAGAGCCATGATCATGATCAAATATGGAAACAAACGGATCACGACTGCCACAATCAGAAATATCAATGATTGCATCGGCATCCTCATGATTAGATGAATCAAACAGAGCAATAGTTGGAAAGAGAACAAACTCATCCTCTGTGTTTCCAGAAAAGAAAGATGAAAGATCAAGTGGATTTTCAATGAATAACTTATCCTCTCCGTTATCGAATGATGGAACAACATCCAGTGAGTCTTGCGAGTGATCAACAATGGGTGCATCCATGGATGAAGACACACATGTGAAATCTTGGATGGAAAATTCACCAAAGATGTTAGGAAAGAACGGAGGGGGCTCAGACGGAACGAAGTCACCCTTCAGTGAGTGTTGATGCTCAAGCTCCCACTCATACTCTTCATGAATAACAATGCATGTTGGTTGTACAACACCAACTCCGTCAGTGGCTTGTTGCTCATTCACAACAAGTGAAGAGTCTAGAATGGACAAACGCAAGACAATATCATCCAGAGGAACACCCGAGTGCAAAGACGGAGGTCGTAGAACAGAATGCATATGAGAAATCAAAGGAATCACAACCAAATTTGTGTGAAAATTGATTGAAGTGATGTTGGGAGGATGTGAAAGTTGAACAAGTGTGTGAGTATGATCCTCAACATCACTCGGTGGTGGTGGAGCTATTGAATGAGGGGAAGGCGGACAATCAGTCAAGACAGTGACTACATCCACATGAGATTGCGCAACTCCCTCACTGAAGAATGTTGAGCGAGGCTTGATCTCAAGCTTCTTCTTGGGACAAGAATATTTCTTAAGACAATACTTGAACCAGTCCCAAAGATAGGCAAATTTCATCTAGATCCTTAGAGCTTGAAACTACAAGTCACAGAACTGCTCCCAAAAATCTATAATCGATACATGCGGAGCCTTCCATTGTTGTAACAGTTTTTGGTCAATATGGTATGGATCAAAATGATATAAAGTGTATTCAACAAGATCACATAAGTGATCAAGTGAGTGCATGATATCAGACGGTAAGCTGAGTAGCCATTGACGTGGAGATTCACGAAGTGTGTGTGCAAGCAGCAAGTTGGCATGTTTGTCAGAACACGCATCTTCCTCATGAAGCATGGAAATAAAGTCATGTAAGTACTCAGGCTAGGCCACTTCACCTTAACCATCATACATGTAAGTGGACAAGAGATTGAAAAACTCCCCCATGATGGAGACATCTTCACGATTTGAAAAACATCGTGGAGGGAGAAGAGTGCAAGAATCCATGAAAGGTATGCAAAGGTTCAAAATTGGATGAGAGGACACAACTTTTCATCTGGCCCTCCTTCTAGTGCCAGAAAGGTTGATGGTGTTGGACCCACCAACATGTCAAGGGGATCTCCCTAGTAAGAAGTCCCAATTAGACCTCAGAACATTTAATGTAGGAGTCCCAGTAGTGGGTCGTATGGTAATTCCTTGATCGCGATTTCGCACAGAGGAAAGTAAGACACCTCTATAAGTAGCAAGAGTGTGAACACTGTAATGAGTCAAGGAAGGTGCATGAGAGGTTCTAACACAGGTGGGTTGAGATGAATGTGCCCCTTGGCAACCTGTAACAGTACTCGGATGGGAAGGGAACACACGAGTAAAGATTCATCACAAAGATGGAAAGAAAGTCAGGTGGCAATACAAAGTGATGGTTAAACCAACAACACATCTGCAACAAGATTCATATAATTGCATACAAAACAGTTCATACACAACTACGTAATTTAAACAACATACATTGCTACAACAACCGGAACAATCCAACTACAATAACAACATATGCATGAAAAGGTGTTGGCTCTTATTATATAAAGAAGTGTAAGTTCCAGTCATACAATACATCCATGTAAACCCGCTAGCCCCAACAATGGAACGTTACAGTCACATTCGCCTGCTCCTCCAAAGAGATGTACTAGCTTCGTGCAGTGGAGAAGCCAAGGCACATTAAAATCTTGTCAAAGCTCTCTCCAAGTTAGTCTTATCGGAAGCTTAGCTAACTAAAAGCCCTTACAATGAGTTATGAGGGACTATTTATAGCAAAGAGTGGGGTGACCCTTGACATTCCCCTTTGTGATAGTTCAACTACCCTCATGACTCTTCACCTACTCTCTGAATGTTACATCCAACTATTGACACTTGACTTACACTTGACATGACATTACATTACAATGTACATGTACTTATGTGAGACAACACAGATTGAGCAAGCCATGCAAGACATCACTGACACTCAGTCCATTGTGATGAGACCAACCCTTTGACATTCTTGTGATGGCGAAGGTGGTGAGATGATGCCAAACTTGTTCATCCATGATGGTGTGCATGAACCCCATGGTGAAATCTTGCTAAAGCGAACTCTCGCCTCTGTTGCAACCGGTGCATTGATTTTTGGCTCCTTCATCCAACTTGTCTTCTAGCATGTGCATGGTCTTCTTGGGTGTAGTTGAATTAGCAACAAACTGATGCATAGTGTTTTTGTTGATCTTCAAGTGTGTGTTGGTGGTCATGCGCATCAACTTGATGAAGTACATGTTCAGCTCCAGTTGGAGTTGCTTCCTGTCTTCACCTTGGTGAGTGTGTTGAATGGATTAGATCGCATGTGTGCACACAATGACATGGATCCCTTGCATGCGATCAACAACACTTCTCACCATGTATGCTCTGTGCCAGCTATTGGGATAGATCTATAACTTGTACGGGTGCATTTTCATCCGTGAGTGCATGTTGTGCCCACTGTTTTTCCTGTTCCTACTGCAACTCATTCATCTGTCTTGCAGCTCCATGTTCTTCCTTGAGTTGTTGCTTCAGGACATGAAACTCCTTCTTTGTTCCATTCTCTATCTTCACGCAATCTTCATGTTGCATTGTCACCTCATAGCCTGAGTCTCCAAAGTTGCTTTCATCATTTGTGGATCTGCTTGAGCTCACAACTTTGTTTTGCCTCTGTGTTGTCAACAACCTTCCTCTTACATTTTTTGCATTCGATATGATGCCTTCAACTATCGTTCATGATGTTGCTCTCTATGATGCTACTGTTGTCATATCTTGATGTCCTCGTCTACGAACCACTTGATATCTTCATGAGTAGGCAAGCTCATAGACATTTTATCGACTGCATCTCCAGGTGTGATCTGAACATTGTCTTCAACTCTGCTCTATTGGAAACCATTATATCTGCATTGTTGAGAGGTAAATGAACACCTGCTATACCTGGAGACATGGAAACACTCATGGCAAGAAATTTGTTAGTCAAAAACCAAAATGAACTTGAGAAATGACTTGCAACATACATGTGTGACTGATCATGAAGGTTGCACAATTTCGGTCGGGAGATCAGGAGACTGACTGCCAAGATTGCACAAGGCACCATCTAGGCTACTGGGAGACTGACTAACTAGTGGAATTGTGCAATGCACAGTGCAATCTAGCTACTAACTACTAGAATTGTGCAATGTGCAATCTCAGCTGGCAATAGCTATAGGTTCAGTGACTGCATTGCGTATTTTTCTAGGCCAAGAGTCATTGTCCCTCATAAATGCGTAAAAAATCCTGGAGGACAGTCACTAGGTAGAAATGTGTATTTCTAGAGAGGAAAATAGAGCCTTCCTTCCCAGGCCAAGGTTACGCAAACTCGTTGATAGGCAACTGAACACAAATGTGAGTGTCAATGCATGGTGATACTGAGTGTAAGCATAAGTGAATGATCATGCATGCAAATGGTGAATGACAGATTCAAAAAACATAACAACATGCATGTGGGTGAGGCGAGTCGCCGAATCAACGATCATTTGTGAAAAACAACTTCATGCATGCGGCAACAGTGAGATGTCAACGAAAACTAAAACAGTGCTAGGAAAAGCTAGTATACATGTAAATGACAGCAAGCATTCAAAGAAATCAAGCAAACAATACTCATACCCCAAAATAACTAAGCTGAATGTGCCTACATCTCCTAGATGCGATGTGGGATGTCAGAGCTACAAGGTTGATGTGAGGAAAGAGCTTTACAGTGTCCATTTGATGAGTTTTGATAACATCGAGGTTGTGACACACATGCCACAAATGTAGGGTAAGCGACACTTGGTGGGAGGTTTCTAAAATGATCCTTGCACGTAACCTCCAACTGCCAAAAATAGATCCCTGAGTCAAGGGATGCCTTTGCATGTTACCTTGGGAGAAGCAGCTCATGCAAGCAAGTCAGTTTTTCTCGATCTCGGAGGGAACCGGTCAACTCCATTGCACATGCAAGAGGCTACTCAACTACTAGGAGGAAATGCGCATTTCTAACTAGGAGCTGGGCTGGCTGCCTAGGAGATTTTCACAATTTCTTGGTAGAGCAGCTGACTGTTACCCAGATTTGCACAAATTCTGGGCTGAGCAGCCCTTCTGGGGAAATTTGCACAATTTTCACTGTGAGTGTTGACTTCTAGAATTGCGCAATTATGGAGCCCAGTAGGCTGCCAATCAAGATTGCGCAAGTTTTGGAGGGAAGGCTGGTTACTCTCCAGAATTGTTCAATTTCTTGGGGGAGTTTCTTAGTCGACAACTAGGCCAAGTCCAAGTGATCAAACTATTAAGGGAATGCATCGAGCTATGATCAATAGGCTGCCTTTGTGCAAGCAAAAAATTGAAGCTTTTGAACTTGACGAAGCAAGACAAGGTGCTGCGAAAATTTGGTAGGGAGGCTCCAAAACGAAGCTAAGGGGAAATTTTGGAGGGTGGTTGTAGCTGCTACAACAATAAGGTAGCATGGAGGAAAAGGATGAGCAAGGAATTCAAGTTTGGCGCAAAAGTGGGAGGCTATGAAATCGATAATATCATAGTGGACTTAGGGTCTAATGTGAATATTATGTTTGAGTACATAAAAAATCATGGGGAATCAAAAGCTAACATGGTCTCCTATTCTGCTAATACTATCCAATCATCATCATATCTTCCTAATTGGTAGGTTTACTGGTGTACCAGTAGATATTGAAGTTATATATATCATTGAAGTGGCAACAAGTATTGTTAACTTTGATGTTATATAGAACATTTATGACATTGATCCATACCCTGCTCTATCAAGGAATGATTGGGATTTTGATAATTAGGTGATTATTAACCTGAAGAAGATGCAAATGATCTTTGAAGCTGGGGACATTCAAGTTATAACACCTTTGGACCTATGGGAAGGAGACCAGTATATTGAGCTAGTTAAAGGTGAGCTAATTAGGGAAGAATTAGATAATATTTACAATGTGACACCCAATCATGAGGATTATATAAACCCTACTGTTGATGGAGTGTTGAGCTAGCATAGTGTTTTGGGAAATTTTAGTGCTTCTTAAATAGCACCTAACCCCTAGACCTAGTAGCTGATCTAGAACAACAACTGAAGTAATTCATTGTTTTTCCTTTAGTTAACAAATAAAAGAGAGAGGAGAGGAAGTACTAACCTTTTTCTTGCGCTTGATCCCTCTTCCCTTTGATCACTTTCGCCACTCCCCTTCGTACTTAACACGCTTGAAAGGTACCTGCAACCAAGAAACAATAGAAAACCATCAAAGCATAGATGTTGATTTGCTAACTAAACATATAATATAATCAGAAATACAATATACAATCATATGAACAAATGAATGGGAAAAAAAAGGAACTCTTTATCGATTAAGAAGGAAGATTACAACCATATAGCATGTCTGATTCATTTTCAACCTCCCATCTTCAATTCCCTCTCTCCTCATGGAAGCACCAATCCAACATGATAACTTTACTCTCACAACTTATTCTCAAACTAGTAGCATTTCCTTAACTTAATAGCTTTCAACCTTTCTAACTAGACCAGCCTTTGAGAGCTTAGTCCTCTTATAGCTGAAAATAGGAGGTTAGGCCATTAATGGCCCTCGTGAATGCTTTGCCATATTTGGGAAGTGGTTCCATGGAGGAATGGATAATGGATTAAGGTTCATTCATCTCCTTCCTCATCCAAAAGCAAGCCTAATCCTTCTAGAAACATCTAGAAGCATCCATTGGATGAGGAATCCAATGGATTCATTTGAAAAAATCGTTGGATCTTGCCCATCGCAGGTGATACAAAGGCTAGGTGTTATGCATAGCACCTTGACAGTGTAGTGCCTGCCATTCATTGCCAGCCAGATAGAAGGTTACCTGCGATGGTCTCTTTAGGGACATTTTTTGGATGAATAGTGTCATGAAACTCTTGGGAAGCAAGCATGATGTAGCTTAACTTCATTAGGGAATGAAAACAATTGAATTAGGGGTTGATGGACCCTAATATCACTGATCCAGAAGTTGGGGTTGATGTGCCCAAATTTTCCTATAACACATAGTTTGGTATTATGCACTTCTAACTCGGAGAATCCACTGGAAAATTGGCAAAACAAAGTACATGAGGTTAGCACTCGAAGGTGTGAAACCTCATAAGAGTAGTGCATTAGGTCAGAACCAAGGTACATATCCCACCTTGCTTTGATAGATTGTCTAAAGTAACCAATTTTGTGAAGGAATTTGAATATCATATACGAAAGTAGATAAGGATTCCCACACTAGACATTGCATTAGGCACAACCATATTCCAATAGTGGGTTGCGCAGAAGGGTAAGATTGTAGGATGGTAACAATGTAGATAATTGATGTGTATTAGGTTTAGGACTAGTTCTAGGGTCCCTAGGGAGAAGTATTTAGGAATGGAATGTTCAAGGATGCACTTATAGTGGTGTGTTGTAGCATGGACCAAAGGACATGTACAACAATAGGAGTGGGTATTCATATTTGTACATATCCTAGACATTGTCCCCATGAATTGGTATATTGAGTTGGAGGTACATAGAGGAACAAAGGAATGGAATGAGATGGCACCGAGCTTCAAGGATGCCTTTAATTTTGATGTAGAGGAACCAACACTCAATGAGGCTTCGAAGGTACCATGACATAAGAATTTTAACAAGGGAGAGCTGATGATGTTGAAGAATATACCATTGTGTCTTGCGCACAAGAATTCACAACAGATACATGAGTTCATGGAACATTATAATGTAGAAGAAATAGGTGAGGATGATGATGATCCCAGGATATACTGATTCCGAAAGTCGAAGGGGAGCACCCAGTGAGTGGACCAAAGTTATAATCAGTTAAGTACATGTAGCCTATTAAAACCAAGAAAGTGAAGATTGAGATAGAGGAAAATCCAAAAATGGTAGTTATAGGGGACTATTAGGATGATGAAATAATAGAAAATTCTTGTAGATATTTTGTGTGAGTACTACTATTTTTCCCCAACACATTCAAGAAGATTATGGGAATTGTCAAAGAATTAGGCAAGATGAGAATTCCATTAAAGCCCAAGGCTAAGCCTATAAAACAATGGCCCTATCGCTTGAACCTAATCTATAAAGAGTAGGTCAAGTTAGAGTCAAATAAAATGCTAAAAGCAGGAATTAACAAGCATGTGGAAGAATCAGAATGGATTAGTCTTATGGTGGTCCCAAAAAAAAGACTAAAGAAATCAGAATTTTTTTTGACCTGTGGAAGTTAAATGATGTGTGTGTGCATGATCCCTTCTTTAATCCCTTTACTAATGAGAAACTAGATAATGTGGGTGGGCAAGAGGCTTATTTATTTACTGATGGATTCTCTAGTTACCATCGGGTGAAGATTGCTAAAGGAGATCAATATAAGACCACCTTTGTGATGGAATGGGGATGATTTCAATACACATTCATGCCATTCAAGTTTAAGAATGTGCCAATTATCTTATCACACAGTGGTTGCAACATTCAAAGAATTCATTCATAATTTCTTATCTATATAACTATATTGTGTTCAATATATTGAAGAGGCATATTAAGGTGTTATGACTAATGTTGGATAGGTGTAGATAGATAGAGGGTTGAAAGAAGTGTTGGAAGGCCTGATGTTTGGAGGAACACTTCTTGGAATCAAATGAATAGCATTATCATGATCATAAATAGGTGGGAGGCTTTTGGGAGTCTCACATACCTTGGAATGATTGTCCAATACTTTTTGGAGATCTGGATAAATAGATGGTTTTGATGTTTAAACCTCTAGCGAGCATAATTGTGCAATTACACCCTGTTGTTATTTCTTTAGAAGATTTGTCATGCCATTAGAGTTTATTATCTCTCCTTTTTTCCCTGTGATGCCCCTTAATTCAATTTCCTTTCCTTCCCAAAAATATTCAAGAAAAGTTCTTGAAAATTAAAAGTTATCATACCCAAAGATTGTAACCATTGGACTCCTAGTACGACATTTCAATACATATTCCCCCATGGTTAGCTTGATATTATGGCACTTTCTAAAGCAATTTATTGTTCCTCAATTTGCAGCCTTCGCTTAACACTCTAGTATTGGATATAGTAAGAACTTTAACTCCTTCGCTATCTTACAATGAATAAAATTATGGTTACTACCCAAATCAATCAGAACTATTGCCTTTTTCTTCTTGATATGTCCTTCCATCTTGAGAGTTTGAGGAGTGGTAATATCTGCCAATGCATTAGAAGATATGGTTGGATTCATTTCTTCTTTCTCTAGGGTTGGTTCCTCGTATATATCCTCTTCTTTTAACGTATCATGTTCCTTTTCTTCCTCCTCTTCACAATCTATGTAAAATAATTTCTTCTCAACACACTTATGACCTTTAGTGTATTTTCTATCACAACTGTAACAAGTCCCTTTTTCTATTTTTTCTTCCAATTGTTGTGGTGTCAACCTTGTAGATTGTGGAAGGCTAGGAGTAGCAACACTTCCATCTTTATAATTGTGAGTGGTAGACTTCCTTGTTGCCATAATTTTGCTTTCAACTTTTCTTGCCACCCTGAATGTCGTCTCCAATGAATTAGGTTCCCAAAGGAGAACCTCATGTTGGATGTTATCCATTAAATTACATAGTAAGACATCAACCCTAAGCTTCTTTGGAATATCATTTACCCTTATATTCAATTTTTGGAAGTCCTCAATGTGTGTCACCATTGAACCCTTTTGTTTGAGATTTATCAATTGGCTAGAGAATGCGTTGCTCTTTGTATGCTCATAATGTGCTACCATTTCCTCCATAAAAATTGATCAAGTGACAAGTCGTTTACAAGAAAAAATCCATCAATACCATAAAAACGGATTGGGTTCTAATTATAAAGATGCAATGCATACCTTTTGTGTGTTTTGCACATTATGGAGATCAAAATATTGCTCCATATTTAGTATCCATGTTACTAGATCCTTGTCATAAAACTTCCTCAGATCAATCTTTGGAATATGGTGGGTCTTCAATCCAAAGTTAGAGTCTCTGAAATCATGATTAACGTTCATTTTTTTCTCATCATGAGTTTCATCAAATACCTTTTCGCCATTAGGAAGCATTACTTATAGCAACTTTGTCAAACCTTCTTTCAAACCTTCCATCTTAGCATCCATGACTTCTTTTAATCCATCCTACCTTCCATGTCTACTTTTAATCCATCCTTCAAACCTTCCCTGGCCCCTTTAATCCACCCATTTCCCCTTTTAGTTCATCTTTGGTTTCTCTTTGTGAGAGTGAAATTTGTTGCACGTGGTCCCGTAATTTTGATATATCATGTTGCAATTATTCCTCTTCATGCATCATAGTAGAGCTTTCTGAGGGCTTAATGGGTGTAGAATTTTTTTTGGGGGGGGATATTTTAGAACCCAATACTGATATCTATGCTTAAATATTCCCTTGGAATCACTTCAATTGATTTTTCAAACAAAAATTATGTAAATTTAAAAAATACACACCTTTTTCTTGCTTTTTAAGAGCTCGATATTAAGTTTGTTGTATCTCTGTAATTTCAAATCTCCAAGGTATGAAATTTCGTCCTGTGGTAGCCCTATGAGTCTTCTTTCCATGCCCACAAGTCAAACTGAGACTGGAATCTTCAAGAAATAGTTATTCTCGATCTCCCATGATGGATTGATTATAGACTAGTTCAGTAGAGGGAACTTGTATGGAGTTCCACGTGTCACTTTTTCGGCCTTAGGTCTGAAATTTCTACACAAATTTAACCATGATTTTGGCTCCACATAGTAGAAATTTCATCTTCTGAGGATTCATAGAAAACAATTTATAGAGAAAATACCAAGATAGCCTCTTTGAAGTAGCAAAACCCTAAAATTCAAAGCTCTTACACCAAATGTTTTGAAACCAACTCACAAAATAGAAGAAAAGATAGATCAAAGACTCAAAAATTAGCCTCTTCGAGGGGGAAAGATCCTTTAAATTACATAAATGAACAATTCTTGGATGATACAAATGACAAGACCTCCTTTCTATATATAGGAGTCTAAGGGGTCATAATATAATCAAAGCTTACATGACAATAATAATGTAAGGTCACAATAATAACAATAGTGGGTTTCTATGGGGTACAATAATAAAAATATTGGGTTTCTAAGGGGCACAATAATAAAAATAAGGGGGATACACTAACAATAACAATAAGGAGCTACACTAATATTATAGGGACCTAACACATCGTTTCAGTTAGTGTATGGGCAATAGGCAGTAATGCCAATGGAGTTTTCGGTGTCAAGCTTGTGCATTGTAGTAGCCATGCAGCTAACAAAGTCTAGCATGGTGGAGCAGAGGTTACAAAAATTACTGCAGTAGTAGGAAGATCGCATAGTAGCTAGCTTTCACCAACAAGCGTAGAAAGCTATATAGAAGTCGTGGCATGACAGAAGAATTAAGAAAAAGACATTTCAACTTGGATATTTGGTACTGCTATATGAAAGCATGTTTTTAAAACACCTAGGAAAATTTCAGATGCATTGGATGGGATCGTACATTATCCAACATGTTACAAATGTAGGATCGGTACAAATGAAAACTGTGGATGGCACCTTGTGAAAGGGTTTCATTAATGGGAGTCGATTGAAGTTGTATGGGGACAGTCAAGCTCCCACATACTAGATGTGAGAAGACAAAAATCATTCTAGCCTTTGTACATAAACAAAATAGCTTGATTATGGTTGAAAATAGATTTGTGTTGATTCTTTTTAAAGTTAGTCAATAATGGTTATTCTTTGATTTCAGGAGCAAAAAATATTAGATGGTTGAAAGATAAGTTACATTATAAGAAAATGTGGAACATTACGCACTGAAGGGAGTTCCACATAGTATTAGTGTAAAAATAGATAGTGCATAGTATTGGGTCCATCCTAATTAAAGAAATTCTATGTGAAGAAGTGAAGTGACTATATGACATTGTTAGACATGGAAGGTTATTTTTATCTATGGTGCAACATTTAATAGAAGTAATCAGCCATCAGCTCAAGCCATGATTATATAAATGACAATTGATGCGAAGTGAACGAGCACACCTAGTTGGGTAATAACTACTAAAGTGAAATAAATTCATTGATGTCACATGCTAAATTAGATTGTTGGCAACAAGAAAGAGCATGCAAACCATGTCTTCAAGTCTTTGGGTATCAGGGTGATATGATTGATAGAGGTTAATGGTAAGGTAGATTGGACTGAGTGGTTAAAAATTGAAGCTATCTCGATGACACATGTAGGCTATTGTGGCGAGTTGAATTGAAGAAGATCTCACACAATTCCAACATAGAAGGGCAGTGATCCAAATCTACAGATATTGTTAATGAAGTCAGTGTAAATATTGGCTATTGGGAAAGGGGTAATCAGTGCGATGATTATATAATACCACGTAAGGGAGTGAGGGTAGCAAAAAATAGATATAAGTAGTTTCAGAGTAAGTGGGAGATCAAAGGAATAGAGAAGTTAGCAATTGTGAGAAGAAGGTTAGCACAAGAATGCCATGAGGGATAGATGGAGTTACACTAGTCACAAAGAGGGAAGCTAAAGGAATGGGAGAAACTAAGGGAATATGATGAGGAAGATCATGTGTTGCTTGATAATACAATATTATGTGGCTCTAGAAGAAGATACAACGTCAAGATAAAACATGGCAACTAGGAGATAGAGAAATTTGTCTATTAGTGGTGGCCTAGAAAAGGAAGGGTCCCTTCCACTCAGAAGGATGGTTTACGTTTTAGACTACAACTACACCCGTTAAGTTAACCCAACACAAATTATGGGAGGGATTTGTAAATATATCTAATAGACTAGTGATGGGCAGTCCCTACAATGGGGGTTGTAGTAGTAGAGTAGTTTTCTCTTCTCATGCATACAGGGGTGGCAAGAGAAGTCTCAAAGATGAACCCCATCCTTGATGGGTAGACAAGACTGAGACCACCTTGAGGGTGTGTATGTTGTCCTCTAATTGAGCATGCACTACTCTTTACACTAAACCTCTAGGTATCAATTGGATACATATAAAGTCAAGTTCTTCTCAATATCTGCCAAGGATATGTGAAGGTAGAGCAACACGAAGGAGAAGGATAGAGACAAGCATAGAACTTTGTCCTAGAGTAGCAGTGGCAGATCAAGCTCTTTGTCTTTCAAGAAGCATTGTAGGAAGAGGGATGTATCATTCCCCACTTATTTAGGCTCGAAGTTCCAAGACAACCAAACCACCTGACTACCTTTGCAAATTGTTACACGAGGAGAAAAATATTAACCGTAATGAAAATTACAATTGTGAATGCATAGAGATAGGAGAAGGACCAAATCACTTAGGACGAGCCACAATTTTGTGTTGAGGGCTTGTTGGAGGCTGAAATATTTTGAACTTTTTTATGGTGTTAGTGTAGTAGGTCACACAAAAGAGAGTGGCACAGGAGAGAAGTATCCAGTGTGCAATAGTAAGATTGGTGCAAAAGAGAGATATGTGATGTAGAGAGGCACCATGCGATGAAAACTACAATAGCAAGCAAGAAAGGATGCATGTAAATAAATCTAGTAGTTAGGACTACGGGGTGATTGGCGAAGCAGAGGAAGGATATTATGGCAGAAGGAATTTGGAGATATTTGCAAAAGGAAAGAAGTCAATGGAGTGGTGATGAGTTGGTAGTATATATTTTCAGTAGGATTTACTATGCGGTTAAATGTCACGAGACAACTAGAGAGAAGATGTCAAAGAATATCCAAAAAATTTAGCCAGAATGGAGGATAGTTGGAAGGGAGGAGAAGCAGGTCAAGGAGGACCAAGAATCTACAAAGGACCAATAAGAGGACTCTTCTGAGACAATTTGAGGGTTGGAAGAAGAAGAAATAAGAACTACTGAGACCATGCTTTTTGCTACAATAGACAAAATTATAGATGTTATCCATGTGTGTTTTTAGTTGTTGTGCAACCTATGTTTAGAGAAAATAGTTTGTAGTAGAGTCAATGGTATCATTACATTAAAAAAGGTTGTTGCACCATATCAGGGGTAAATACAATAAGGTTACTAAGCCAGATTTTAGTGATTCTTATTATAGCGTGTTGTGCCATTTTGTCTTATGTTGAAGTAGTGAAAAGAACAGTGCCTTGCCCCATATATGTTTGTGTGTAAATGTGTTATGTTGCTACTATTATTGTCTGTTTTAATTGGTTGTTTAATGATACAATGTCGATTAATCATTTCTTAACATTTGATGTAACGAGGGCAACTAATAGCAATTTTATTTATTTATCATGCTAATCTTATATTTTTTGAATGGTGAATTGCTTTGTTACTATCGAAAAGGATACTAAGAGAAATGAGATGCTTCAGTCATAATATTGTTGTGGGTAATAAACAACAAACTACGTAGTGTAGAATCCATGAAGTTTCACGTAACATAGAGTCACAAAATGATTGCTAAGCGTGTGTTTGTTAGGTGTCTAGACCCCCAGCAGTAAGATGAAGTCCTATTGTCACAGAACCATACTAATCCCATATAACTATGAAAACTTCCTTCTAATAGTCCCCCATAGCACCTCAAGTGAGGCTTCATCCACTTTGTGGTGATGCCGAAAGGGTCAGTGTTGAGCTGGTTTGTTAGCCGAACTACACAGTAAACCTCAGGTCTGTTAGAATCATGCACGCCAATAATTGCATATTTGGCAGTTTAGCCAAGCTTGGTAGTCATCCAATGTTAGAACTAGAGATAAAACCTCTGTAAATCTTGTAAAATTCTAGAGTTGTGAAAGTCAACAGATTTATTTAGAGTTTGAGATAAGAACAATAGAGCAAAGATTAAAGACTGATTGAACACATCAAAAAGAGCTTACATAAGTGGAATACATCTAAAATAATAATAATTCATGCACAATGAAGAGTTGAACTTACCTAAAGTTCTGAATCCAAAAATATCATCTCTTCTTCTTTATAAGCATATTTGAACAACCGAGGTTGTTGTTGTTGGCGCAACAATTTTCATATTGTAGTATGCGTCAAGGGTGAGTCAAAGATCAAATTTGGTGTCTAAAAGGTGTTTTAACGGTGATATTGGTGATTTGGGGTGGTTGAGATATGTAAGTAAGAAGGTGTTGAAGAGAGTATAAAAAGAGTTTATATATGCTAGGAAGTCATTGTTTGGTGAGAGAGATGAAGCAATATTACTATATTTAAAAGTTATGTTGAAATGAGTTTGAAGATTGTTTGAAATATAAATCAACATGCCGAGCAAGTTGCAGCTTTCATTTCAAGGGTTGTAGCTACTTCTAGTAGTGGCTGGTAAAAAATGAGGGGTTGGATATTCTTTCATGGTAGCTGATAAATCAGGGGTATCAAATCCTTTTAGTAGTAGTTGATAAATTAGGGGTAGCAACTCCTTTCAGTGTTATCTGATAAAACCAAGGATAGTAGCTCCTTTCAGTCGTAGCTAATAAATTGGGGAATGGTAGCTCCTTTAGGTGGCAACCTGAGAAACCTTCAAGTAGAAGCTTGTAGGTAGTGATGTAATAGCAAGTTGTAGCTTGCCTTTGCAAAAATAATAAAGAAGAAGATTGGTATATTTATATAGTGAATATGTTTATGTTAACGATAATGTTTTTATGCATTTCACATTATTGATTTATGATTCTACTTACATGAATGGTTTTCAAAGAGCATGAAAAGTTCAATTTGTCAATAGTTGTATAATTTGGTCACACTACTGATTCATCCCCCCTTTCAACAATGTCCTAGTTTCTAATGCCCTTTTCCTAGGAATTTTATTTACTACCTGATCAAATTTACATACCCTTAGGAATTTCATTTACTACTTAGGTGAATTTATAGACCCTTGGGTGGTCTATCCACTACCTAGGATTTTTTCTCCACTGGTAAGCAACTAGTCCACCCACAAAAAATTCCTTCACCCTTGGTCAACGTAATTCACTCCTTGGATAATCTTCTTAGTTGTTTGTTGAATATTTACATCCTACAATGTCTAAATATTCTTTTATACCCACAAAACTCTATTTTTTGGGACATAGTCTTGTTGTAACAACTACAATAGCCCCCAACATTTTCTCTACATGTTAACAATGCCTAGAGAAAATAAAGGGTATCACCTTCTAAAATGTCTCATTAGACCCCCACTAGGCTTATTGGTCCCTTCCCTTAATTGAATTCACTTTTCTTAGCCTTGACACCCTTTAAGATGATGTTTGAGGAATATTTTTAGATGTTACTTGGCCGAGAGATATACGGGCTAGAGTTGATTAGTCTAGTGATGCATCAACTAAAACTTGGTCATCCCGATGATATAGTTAGCCCATAGCCACTCAACCTAGTGATATGACTCTTAGGTGAAAGGCATTAACTCAAGTTTTGGTCTTGTAAACATGCATTTTCAATCCCTATGTCACCTTGATGATGACTAGCCCAATGATATAGTGTTATGATCCTCATCATTTCAATGATACAATTCTCGAGAAGTGACTTAATTCATCCTTTTATCTCTGAAAATATCCTCCTCCAACCTTATATTAATCCAGTGTTGGCTTATCTATTAAAAATTGCCACTATCTTCCTATTTCTAGTGATACAACCTTCAAAGTGGCCTAGCTTGACTTGTTTACTCATTAAGCTTCCTTCTCCTAGTAGTGTATTACCCTTTTGATGGTACTTTCATAATAATATAATTATAACTCTAAGGAGGCTCATCTTAGTACTACAACACTTTGACAAAGGTGATGTTAGCCTTGCATTACTTTAGTGTTCATTAGTTTGACAACAAAACAAGCAAAAAAGGAATTGACTTAGCAAGATTACCTTGAAAACCTCCTTGAATCAATGTTGTATCACTCTATAGGGAGTCTATCCCAACGCTACATCACTCCACTAGGTTCTCTCAATGATAAAGCATTTGTGTTCTACCTCTCACAACCATATCGCTCTATATTCCAATTTTTAAAGCTATATTGGTGGCTTAAGTGATAGTGGAATCAGACATTATTTGACATTTATTACTTAGCTTTTCACTCCCAAAATCAAGTAAAACTTTCTAAAATACACTATATTTCCCTCTTTCCTCACATTACTTTAACTTTATCTCTTGTGAGCATTAAGAGCATCTCTATGGGAACGCACTTCCTCACTCCTCATCAACGCTAGGTGTCAACTAGCTTAGCTCAGTTATGGGTATATTCATTCACATTTAGCTTTAGATTTTGCCTTACTTGTTTATTGTAAGAATTAATTTTCCCCATCCTTTTATATTTCTCACTCTAAAATGCTCCCACACGCCTTTTTATCCATTTACTAATTTAATTAAATAACAATTTTTTTTGGATTTTTAAATTTTAAAGATTAATATTTTATTTAATTAAATTAATTTAGTAAAACTAATTGTATTATATTTATTATTAAAAAATATTTAAAATATAAATTAATTTAAATTTAAAATAATAAAATAAAATTTCTTATTTAATAAATAGAGGTTCACCATGAGCAACCATATTCATCGTGTCAATCTCAAGCTCCTAATTTATTTATTTATTGGTTATAGTTTGGTTGTTTTCCATTTTGGAGTTTTTTGGGGTATATTTTCCGTCAAATTTGTTTGAAATTTAAAATGTATTTTAAATAACAAAAAATTAAAAAGTTTATTTCACTAAATTCCTAACGAAAAATTTTAAAACCTAAGATAATTAGAAAATAACGTTTTTTCCATTCAAAATCAGAAAATATTCATAATAAACATACCATCAAATTGCAAGTAAGAAAAAAAATTAAACCTAAGTGATAGTTCTTTTGGTGGTTTCAAAGCATTTTATTGGTGGTTTTTTGTGGTTTTCTAGGTTGTTTTTTGTGGTTTTATAGGTTGTGTTTGTGGGTTTCTAGGGTTGTTTTTGCAGTTTTCTAAGTTGTTTTTAGTTGTTTTGAAGGAATTTTTTAGTGGTTTTTGTATGGTAATTTTTTTTTTCAAATAAATTTATTTAATTTTGCAAGAAAAAATAAATAAAAAGGACAAAAATGATGGGAAACCTACCTTGGCTTGATCCTTCGAGACGTTGGTGGGGTTGTTAGTGAGGTTGGTTGGGTTGCTCCATGGTCCAATCTCTCAATCGAGCTTCAATACCTCAGTCGAGCTCTTGTTTATCCTATGGTTTATGAAAAATGATGCACGCAGACCACGACCACATGTTTTAATAGAGAAGAAGGGCTTGATCGAACTTTAGAGCTCGATGAGGCCATAATGCTTAATCGAGGGTTTTTTTTAAGCCCTCGATCGACCTAATTTTTTAGTGCTCAAGAAGCTCGATTGAGCACTTAAAAATGGCTCGATCGAGGGCTTAAAATGATCGATCAAGCTCTCTTTTTTTCACCTAAATGCTCCCTCCCTTGCCAGAAAGTGTAACCTAGCTCCATTATTTTACCCTAATTATAGTTCCCCTTTCAAAATGGCTATGCCATATCACTTCCTATCACATCCTAGTCTTCTCAAGCTCTCCATGTACTACAATCACTTTACATAGCTCACAATAGCACCTAGCAAACACTCTTAGCACAAGGAAAAGGACCCCACAATATTCAACTTGATAATCTTACACCATTTTCCCCTTTATTAAGCCCAAGGGTTTTTCTCTAGTAGCCACGAGTTTGTTCTTAGTCCTTTGGTCAATTTTCCAGGCCACTAAAACCCTGAAATATTCATAAACCCATTATATCTACATTTATGCCCTTGATTATCTCATCTTCTTTGACAAGCTTGTCTAATCACCTAGGGTTTCATGTACAAGTGACCATCTTTATGCCTTGGTCCATCATTTTCAATTAAAATTTGGCCCTAGTTTCAAGCACCAACATTGGTTTCTCTCCCTTAAACCATAACTTGACCTTCTATAATGCACAAAATCATATCTATGTTATGATATGAAGCCATCATAATCATTATTGTGATTTCAAGAGTTACAGTGTCCTAGCCACTCTTTACCAGCCTTTCCTTCCACTCTTCATAGAAACCTAGGGTCCTTATATTGGTTTAAAAATGGTGGGATAAGCCAGTAGACAAACACAACTATCTCTAAGCCTAGACCTCATAGTTTCTTGTATTTGATATTTGTAAGCTAATATAAATAATGGGAATTATTTTTTTAATGGGATATGTAGGAGAATCATGTATGAGTCGTGGAAAATGGCTTGAAAATCACCCAAGGTTAACGGCCTGAATGATAAGCCACCTATTATATCACCTAGCTTGGTGTTTGTTGATACATCATGCTTCATTGATGGTACACAATGCACTCATGGCTAAACGTTTATCAATTGTTCCAAGAAAACTTGCCTCCAAATGATCTAGATACACAAATGTACATGGTTGTCAAAAAGTCATGGTTACACAGTGTGGCTACCCATTCCCTTGCTTTCCATGTGAATATGTAGTTGAGTGGATCATAATACATGTTGGCCCTGATGAAGCAATGATTAGGGATAGTCATCATAAGAATTTTTCTTCATTCAATGATTTATATATCAATATGTATTACAAGTTTCCCAAGGAAGAAGTAACCTTGGATGAGGATTGGCTGATAAGATTCAATATTTTGTCTAGAGAGCTACTGAAGACATGGCGGATCAATAAAAGAACCTTTAGGTCCTAGAAAAATAAGGAGTATCCTACCAATCTACTGAAGACTCCCTTTCATCCAGTGGCTATCATGTTATGCAGTTTGTATGGTTAGTCCAATGCAGAGACCTTATATGAAGGATGGATTCCATTGATGTACTCTTCAACACTTGAAGGAATAATTTTCAACCAGGTTTATATCCTCTCCCTCGCCCTAAAATGAAACACTAAAGAAGCTAAAAATATGAGGGAGGGAGAGAAACCTTAGTTCCTCATGGCCTCCAACCTATTGGACATCATATGTTTTAAGCATGCATTCATGGAAATGGGATGGAAGTGGACATTTCACAAGGAGTTGATTGCATCTACTACAAGGTACTTTAGGAGTTTCATGACGTCTAATCATACACCAAATTCTTTCAATACTTCTTGATCCCACTCTATCAAGTATTATTTAATGAAATGCTCCATGCACGTTTGAAAGTGTCGGACAAGTGATGTACACAATTGGTGATTGATTTGTTAATCAATTTGAAACATATCTTACGATATTTGGAGCAACCAAGCCTCCACACTTGTTGCCCAAGTTTGCAACTAACATGGTAATACTACAAGAAATTGCATATCAGGTTTACATAGGGATAGGTGTAGCACTCTCATGGGATAATAAGGCTTCCTAAATAGACATACCATTACACTTGAGCTCCTATCAACTAAAGGACATAAAAGAATCCATAGTAGAATCTTGTGCCTTGACACTTTTCAATTTTTTGGATCTAAAATTCCATAAATATGAACCCAACTTTATAGTGAAAAATCATTGCAAGGCATGCAAGTACAAGCAGGACTACCAATCATAGGCATTATTAGAGGAAGAGAAAGAGAGAAATGTTTAAATTTACTAGAGGTTAATTCAAGAATGGGCTATAATCCTTCTAAAAAAAGGAGAGAACTCAAGCTGAGAGAGAAGCCCTTTCCCAGAAGTAGGATTTCCAACAGGAAGTAGCTTGAGTTGAACAGGAAAAGAAACACAAACAAGACCAAGAAATGGCCAAGATAGCTTAGGAACTTGAGCTTGAGGAGAAGGATGAGGATGGAGATAGAAATAAAAGTAAAGATAGAGGAAGAAAGAATAAGAGAGGAATAAAAAGAGAAGAGACAACAAGAAGCAAAGGTTGAAGCCAAGGAGGAATCTCTTAAAACATAACAAGAGACATGGGAACAAGATTCCCACCAGGACTCAAATGTAATGAATGTTGACCTAGTTCAATTAGGAGATCCCTTCATCACAAGGGGCCATTTATAAGTTACATGCATAGGAATTACAACAATAAATAGGAATAAGGTGGTCAATTTGGGTAGATTCAAATATGATTAGAAATTGAATATGATAGTGGAGCATAAGGAGAATACCTATCAATTTTTTATTTCCCTCTAGCAGTTGTCACCATTGAAAGCAAGATCCAATTAGTAGACACCAAAAATGATCCAATTTATATGCCCTTAATAGTCAATACATTATTTAAATCTACCAAGATAAATATGAAATACCTTCCCGAACAAATAAAACTAAAAGATGACCATATAGCAGAACTAGAAAAATGACTTAGGTCATTGAAGGATGAAAACAAAACTATGAAGTAGCAAGGAGCCAAAATGGAGGATTACAGGTCATGTACATTTTAAATGTGTGAATATTATAAGGCCATGGTAAAACAAGTTTACCCATGCCTCCAACAACTCCAAAATATCTCCACCAAACTGTTGCCACATTTCAAATTGGCTAAGGAAAGAGGTACTCAACTCCGAGGGGTACTAAATGTTGTAAATCAATTGGATCAATGTGCAAAGGAAAAATCTCATGCACCACATGGATCTTTAAAAGTAGAGCATTTATTTACTTGTGCAGTAGAGGAATTCTTTTTATTGTTGTATTCTACTATTTTATTAGGAATTTCTTCCTCATTTTTTCTTCAATGATAACGGGTGATTCCCTATCAAGAACCCTTTCCGATCTAAGATGAATGTCAATTAGATCAATAGAGGAAATCATATAGGTTGGAAAATTTTGTAACTCAATTCTGTAAGCGGGTTGAGATACTTTATTATTTTGGTTTGGAATGGGTTGTGCAGGTAGTTGGGCAAGCCTTTGAGGAGGTTGACTAGAAGGAAATTATAAATATTGGCTAGAAGGTAATTGTAAAGGTTGTGGTTGTGTATATTGTGATTGTAGAGGTGGTTGTTTTGGATAATATTACAGACTCGGTTCGATAAGAATACTGAGTTTAAGATGGTTGATATTGTGGATTTCTTGGATACTGGGGATATTTTTGTAGATACTAATGAAAATTTAGCATACCTCCATAAGTCAGCCCTCACCATGCTTATCGCCAAGATCAATTTTGGGTTTGTGGTGGCCATGTTTTCAAGGTAAAGGAGTATGCCAACTATGTTGTGGATATTGTTGATAAATATGAAATTATTGTGTGGGATATTTAGTAATACCTGGTTGTAGAGGTTCCCATGGTCTCCTCGGTGCAACATAGCAAAGCTACTTTGAAGTTTCATTTTCTTCATTATCTACTTGGTAAAATTCCTTAATCCATGGAAAATATGGGAAATCCTTTGTTGCATACTTTTATGCACATATAACACATATTTCAATGTTATCTAAAGGTAATTCACGCAAAGGATGTTGTTTTCTACATTTTGGACAAAATATTGATAATGCTACATTTTATGTTTTTTGCTTATTTGGATTTTCAATGTGTCTAATTTCTCACTAAGATTTCTAAAATTATCTATATTAAAATTTTCAAGTAAATTACCCAGTTCAACTATACTTATCCTACCAACAGTTGATTTACTTACCCTAGAGATGTTGGGATTTCTAGCTCCCTTACCATATTTTAATCTTCCTCTTGAATTTTTTTATACACAATTCACAAATTTCTGCAAAATTTAGTTGAGATACATCTCCTTTTCCTATTAGATTTAAGATATCTATCCATTCATCTCTAATGCCTCTAAGTAAAAGAGTTTTAAGAGTATTGGGACTTAGATGATATTATTTAGCTCTTTTTAACATTATAGAAAAATATTTCCACATAATCTTCAAGAGATTCATCTTTCTTTTGACTCATTTTAAAAATTTATATTTTAAGATCATGATCTATACAATAGTCTTTGTATTTTTTAAGAACGAGTTGATGCGTTTCATCCCAATTTCTAACAAAATTTGTACCTAACCCCATAAACCATCGTAAAGCACCATATTTACTAGTGGTTATAAATAACTTTAATTTTTTAGTGTCAAGTGAATAATCATAACTTCAACATAATACTTCAAACTCAAAAAGAAAAGTTTCAGGACCTTTTGTTCTCAAAATGTGAAAATTTTGATAGTATTGATGGTGAGGTATTTTTCATATTGACATTGGATGTTGGATCTTGAACACGGAAGCCAAATTATTCTTCTTCCTCTTCCTCATCTTCATGATGTACTAGTATTCTTTGTTGATTTCCCCCTCCAATTGGTATCGTTCCAAATCTTGTTTCTCCTATGCCTTCTTGCCCATGATCAGCCATCGATTCTTCTAATGTATGATAGTATGTTAGTTCCTCAACTGGATTTTGTTCAACTAGTTTCTCTTGGATTGGTTTTTCTTCAAGTGAAATTTCTTCTATTACAGTTTCTTCAATTGATGTTTCCAATTGGTGTCCATTTAATGCCTCTCATGTTGGATGTGAATAAATGACAAATGCTCGTGTTGAAGGTTCTTCCTACTCTTTAGTTTTCCCTCCTTATTGTGAAGTTTCTACATGATACCTTCTTCTAACTACAATTGTGGGGATGTGTGATGTGGATGATGGTGTGGCTCTTAATGCACCACATGTTGAACTAGTTAGGGTGATTGATGGAAAAAGTGTTGGGGTGATTCTACCTCTAGAATATATTTCCTTATTCATGCATCCTGTTATCACTTAGAACTAAAAGTTTGATGCATATAGTTACATGCCCTAGTTTGATGACAAAGGTCTATGTTTAAGCTGGTTTCATTTTTATTTGTCTCACTTAGGATTCGGAGTTTTAAATGTTTTTTTAGCTTAAAACATACTCCGCTCCTATTGGTTTTCCTCCACTCATCATTATTCCATAGTCATTTCTTGTCTATGCCAAGTCACCGTGTCTTTTAGTGATTTCGCAGCGCAGTCTTATTTGCCCATTTCGCAGCGCAATCATGGTCTAGCAGTTTCACAGCGCGTCATGATTAAGCAGTTTTGCAGCGCATCATTTAAAATTATAACTAACAGCGCTGCGAAATCATGGATTCGTGCATTTCGCAGTGAATCTTTCCCGAAATTTCAAGTCCGTAGGTGAGTCAGCATTTGTGTCTACTCATGTCAGTCTGTGTACCTTTTGTATCACATCTGAACGTTCATTTTCCACTACTCCACCAATAGATCGCTGATATGCACAGGAATATCATTCCCAAGAGATTTTACCATGCATAGACCTTAATGATGGTCGTAAGTGCTGCATGAGTGACCAGTCGGCCGATTATGTAGTGAAGTGTTTCATTTTGAATTTCAAGCGAGCCTGTTTACAAGCGAGGCTGAGTTAAAAAAGGAGCTGAACCATCATCTCGGCCGGAGCTGTTAGAATTTGGGTGTGAAGATCTCAAAGGAAAATATGGAGAGAAAAGAGCACAGATCCGGTAAATGTCAGAGGAATGAACCTGAAGGCCTGGACATAACGTTGAGAGATGAAGGTGTGAAGAAAGCGTTCAAAGATGCCGGGTGCTGGAAATTTTGTAAAAAGCTACAAGGAGGGCATGCATATGTAACTAAGGAATTTGCACTAAATTTCACTGGTTTGAATTCAAAGGTAGCCATGTTAGAAATACAGGTTTCTCCAGAAGCAATAACTGCTGTAACCGAGATCCCAAGAGGATGGGAAGAATGGTTCAAAAATTTTAAATTTGATATGAATCCTTGTAAGGAGTTTTTAAAAGACGCATATGTAAATGAAGACTTAACAAAAGCAGTGCCCAGGTATTATGTCAAGGAACATTATGCTCTTCTTCTCACCTGC
>APFE030529786.1:0-86931 GCA_000404065.3 Pinus taeda
TTGAGTCTGGGGTTGACCTTGAGGAACGTACTGTCCCGTAGGGATGTACTGTCCTTGAGGTTGTCCCCCGGGCACAAACTGAGTACCTTGAGGTTGCCCCCCATGCATATACTGGGTACCCTGAGGTTGCCCCCTAGGCACATACTAAGTACCTTGAGGTTGCCCCCCAAGCGGTAACTGGCCACCTTGAGGTTGACCTGACATCATTAGAATTTCTTCTGCACTCAATGGTTTAGTACCACTACTTCCATTTAACAACTTTTGTTCAATAGGACGAGGAGATGCTCCCGAAAAACATTTAAAACTATAACTAAAGCAAATATTCGAGAAAACTATTGAATAAAGCAAGCTCAAGATCTACAAACTAAGAAAACCTATTTGAATTAAAAGCTCACAAAAAGTCTTTTTGAGGATGTTTTACTTGGTTACAAGCAAACCAAGGACCAATTTGTCCTGAATCACAAATAAGTCAAGAACAGCCAATTTTGTTTTCCTTTTGAAAATGAAAATCCAAACTTTCAATCACAAGCTTTTCGAAGTTTTGTAAAGAGCAAAATCAAAGCGGATTCCTCAACAAGGGGAGATTTCATAAATGGTCAGACTCATAAGAAGACTGGTAGACACTAAGGTGATCTGAAGTCCCTACAGCCTCTAAGCTCATAGCCACTACAAAACCAAATCGAAAAACAAACCCAACAAGCAAAACTCCTAGGAATTTCACCTAAAACCCTAATGCTAATGAAATTAAACCAAGGAAATATTTCAACCAGTCACATGCAGGTATGGGCAGAGGATAACCACTAGAAAAACAAAATAAAACTAATTTAAAGAGCAAAATTCCAAATTTTCAAAAATTTAGCAGGGTACGTAGGTTCAGATTTTACACAGGTGCGGGTATGCTCTATGCACAAAGTAAAAGTGCATACAGGTACGCACTGTGATACACGTGTAGACTACGGACTTTGACCAAAGTAATGAAAAATAAAAAACAAAGCTAAATCCACTAAGTCTACGCAAATCCACACACAACAAGCCAAAACCAGAAACAAAAAGGCAAGTTTCTCAAGTCAAAGAAAAATGAGGAAAACAATCAAGTCCCCAGTGGAGTCGCCATTTTGTCACGTGGAATGAGTCGATCTTGCCGACAAGATAGACCTTCCTAGAATCTAATGGAGACCTAATGACAAACAAACCAACCAGACACTATCTTTCTCTAAATGCACTTTATAAATAATGGCAAACAAATGTGTTTAAGGCCTACCTCATGTCCAACGCAAGTTTGGAGATGCCTTCGCTCCTTTGATCCAAGTAAGTTCCTTTGTCACAAACCTGCAAACAAAAACAAGGAAAACGATTAAATAGCACCTGAATAACCAGTATTATAAAACATATTTAACATGAAAGTCAAGGAGTCCATGAAACAAATAACATGAGATACTTGTTGAGAAAAATGAGCTTGATTGTATTAATTCAAAAGGAGAAGAACTTTACAACCTTTGCCTTGACGTTGTACAAGCTCCTCCCAGGGTCCAACAAGAAGTCTCCTCTACTTTGACAAGCTTCACTCACTTCCCAATGAAGCCAAAAAGTTATGTGATATCTCCTCTTAAGCTGAAATAGGAAGTCTTGATTTCACTAGCATTTACCCTCAAAAGTTCAGCTTCTAACCCCCCCAGCCACTGACCCAATGCCTCAATTTATAGTGCAATGGAGATCAGTTACTAGGTCCTCCTTCAAAGGGATATAATCCTCCTTCAAAGGCATAGCTCCTCTTAACAAGGGATTAGTTCCTCCTCTTATGGGATGCATGAACCACTTGGAGAAAACAATCCACGTAACAAATCCTTCTAGGAAACTCTAGAATTAACCCAAAGTGATTTTTTTAAGATAAAAATTGCACCTTTTGACTTTCACAGGGGTACGCACCATCCCCTTTACATACAGAGCGTATAATTACATAGATATCCTGAACAAAAGGTGCGAGCCCACAGGAAAAAGTGAGAGAAAGTGCGGCACCAGAGTTACATTTATTTTTTGACGTCTTTCTCTCATTTCTAAAGCTTGTTCTGAAGAGCTGAGGTTTGAGACTTGCTTAGGAAACTGGCATAGGTGGTGATAGACCCATACTGACTGCAAATAATGAAGGTGACGATATTTTTGTGTAACACATGGTTAAACCAATACTTACTTGTAAAATCATTGTAGTTTTCTTGCATGTGCATAAAATCTTAAACAAAAATTTAATCATTCAAAGACATTGATTTATAAAAATTGTGTAAGTCTAAAAACAGTTATGGTAACAATCTAAGAACTACCTATTCCATAGTGTATTGTTACCAGAAGACCAAGAATATGAAGGTAACTATCACAATCACTTGTTTACAACTTGTAATAGCCTTTAATAAAAAATGATTCGTGAATATATTTTTTTGATAATTAATCATACAATAGTAACTAATCAAACTATGAAACATATTAAATTCAATCATGATAAGGCTCAATCATCAATTAGTTACCACTTGGATAATTTTTCAGTTTTAACATCTAAAGTGGTTCTTTCAATGTCCTTTAACATTCTATTTTTCTCTTCAAGGATAAAAATCACCTTTCTAAATTAATTTATTTCACACATAATCACTATATGTTTCCGTCCTTCATAATATGGGAATTGTAACTTTAGTCATGTTTTTTCTCTAAACTCACCATAATCATTATTGTAATAGTATGCATGCAAAGGTTTGTAATTAATCCTCACTATAAGTAGTTAGTGCTTAGTTTTTTCATAAATTAAATAGATATTTTACTATATTTTATTTGCTTCAATATTCAAATGTGAGGAGAAAATTTGTAAGATAGACATTATCACTTAGTATTATTTAATGTTGTCATTAATCATACATCTCATGTCAAATGTAGTCTACCTCAAATTTGGTTAGAATCATACCTAACTTGATGCCCACTAGCATCATCCTTCAACTTCTTTTCCACTTAATGATTCCCAAAAGGTTTCATTGCTGCAACCTTTTTCTCTTATACGACTTGTAACATCCCTCGATAAGCCTGATGGAAAAGTATATCAAGATGGGAATTTTTATTTATAGAATCAGTAACATGTGGCTTTATTAATTACTATTCCATAATTATTATATCAAATCTTTATTATCACATAGAGTAGCTTTACTAAAGCAATAGTAAGTTACATAACCATTAACTGTAATTTTTGTAGCATATTAACTCAAACATCATGATGTAACCTTGCATCATTTGAATGATTTAACTCAATTACTTAATGATATTCTTGATAATATAAATTTTACATCATGTAAGGAATTGACATCATAAAAATGACACAAAAAAGAATCACGTCATTACACAACGATATACCATGGAAACCCCATAGGGTGAAAACTAATAAACATTTTATTTTACTATTAAATGCTCATGAGGGTTTTCACCGCTAACTCAATGGATTGTAAAGGAAGTTCACCCCTTAACCATTTTTATAAAAACTTATATATAAATAGTTCTTAAGAACAACATAACTAGCTATAAGATAATACAATCATCATGGTACCATTTACCCACAAAGCCTTGAGCATTAAGTCTTTGCAACTTGGTTGTTCCCATTAGTGGATTATATTACATCTGACATTCCTTCAACATACATAGACCACTAGTTTATTTCCTGCCACAATGTTAATTGCAATCCATCTTTTGCATATGTTGTAGTCTATTATGCAACTGCTATTTTTTGTGAACGTTGATATCATGATTAGATAAAACAATAATCAATACAATAATAAATCTTTATGAGTGATGCTTCAACATTTTCTAATGTGCCTACTTAAAACATGAACATAATATCATGCCATTCTTTACTTAACAACACTTCACACACATTAATAAAAAACACACAACTAGTAAATACCACATTAATTGTTATTCCCCTGAACCATAAGTCAACATTATTTTCCAAAGCACTAAAATTGTCCTTATTCCTTTAAAGGAAACTAACACAATAACTATGGTATTTCATGTGAATACATAAACTTTTCACAATATTTTTTATCCCTACATGCATATATATATAACCTTTTTCTCAAAAGGAGTATAACATACTCTTGCATGAAAATGAATAATCTTTCTAAAATAATGTTAGCATAATATTATATGTACATTCGTAATCTTTTGAGGTGATAGCTAACATAATATTGCATTAAAATTCATAATATTTCCAAGGGAAAGCTAACATAATAGATATTGTTATTATACATGCAAACATGTATTTTTCTAACTCAATAGTTATGATCCTTAAGCATGCAATTACATAAACTTTATGAATAGAAACTAGGCTCCTCACCTATTACTTTTGCTGCATGCAAATATGTAAAAGGAAGTTAACGCAATGGATAATATTCCTATACATGTAAATGCATGTTCCTCCCAACAACATATTTTCAAAATGAAATCTTATTAGGTCCCTATTCTACTAGTGTAACCCCTTATTGATGTTGTTATTGTAGCCCCTTATTGTTATTTTTATGCCCATATTGTTATTATTATGTCCCATAAAATCCCACTATTGTTATTGGTGTTCCCTTACATTATTATTTTAATGTAGGCTTTGACTATATTGTGACCCTTTCAACTCATATATATAGAAAAGATGTATTTTCATTTGTGTCATCCAAGAATTGTTCATTTATCTAATGTAAATGAGGCTTCTCCCTTGAAGATGATAATTTTTAATTCATCAATCTATCTATTTGTGAGAAGGTTGCATAACATTTGGTATGAGAGGTTTTATTTTTAGGGTTTCTCTTATTTCAATAGTTCATCTTGGCATTTTTGTTATAACTGCTTTTCTATGAGGCTTCAAAAGCTAAAGTCCTTAACAAATGGAAATGAAATATTAATGAAATTCTTGTAAATATTTCAGAGCTCAGTTTGCCACATTTTTGGAGATATGATTTAAGTAATTTATGATTTTTACAAGATCCAGAATTCTATCTCAAGTAGCTGACCTACGGAAAATTGTCATAACTTTTGTTTCATGGATTTGAATTATGTAAAAAGTGGTTAAAATTGAAAGAAATATATTTTTCTTTTTATCAATTTTGGGGTCAAAGGTCAAAATAGTGACACATGGCACTCTGTACAAGTTCGTTCTACTGAACCATTCCATAATTACGTCATCATGGAAGACTGGACATAATTTTATCTTGAAGATTCAAAATTTGGTGTGACTTGTGGAATTATAAGTAAGAATTAGAGGGATACCATAGTACCAAATTTTAAACCTTGGAGATTTTAATTTATAGAGCAATAGATTCAATACCGATCTCCTACAAAGCAAGAAAAAAGGTGTGTACTTTTCTAAACTTTTCATAAGTTTTGTTTGAAAAATCGATTTGAAGTGATTTGAGGGGATAGTGAAGCATAAATATCCTCACTTAATTCCAAAATGACTTGAAGCAAGAAAATAGAAACACCTAGTAAACAACCAGAAAGAGCTACTATGATGTATGAAGAAGAGGAAGAAATGTAAAATGATATGTCAAAATTACGAGACCAAGGGCAACAAATTCCACTCTCGCAAAGAGTAACCAAAAATGAAATGGAACCTAATATGGATGGTGAATGGTTTAAAAACATACATGGAAGGTTTGAAGGATGGATTAAAAGTAGACATGGAAGGTTTTAAGGATGGTTTAAAAGTAGACATGGAAGGTTTGAAAGAAGGTTTGACAAAGTTGCTACAAGAAATGCTTACTAATAGTGAAAAGATATTAGATGAAACTCATGATGAGAAGGGAAGAAATTCTAATCATCATTTCATAGCATCTAGCATTGTATTGAAGAATCACCATATTCCAAATATTGATATGAGGAATTTTGATGACAAGGATCCGATAACATGGATATTGCAGATTGAACAATATTTTGATCTTCGTAATGTGAAATACACACAAAAGGTATGCATTGCAACTTTATATTTAGAACCCAATCAGTTTGTATGGTATCAATGACTTCATTCTTGTAAACCACTTATCACTTTGTCAATTTTTATGGAGGAAATGATAGCATGTTAGGTCCCTATACTACTAGTGTAACCCCTTATTATATTGTTATGTCCATGTAGTCCCATATTGTTATTATTCTGCCGCATATAAGCCCACTATTGTTATTATTGTTCCCTTACATTATTGTTGTTATGTTGGCTTTGATTATATTATGACCCTTTACACACCTATATATAGAAAGCAGGTATTGTCATTTGGATCATCCAAAAATTGTTCATTTGTGTAATGTAAAGGAGGTTGCCCCTCAAAGATGTTGAATTGTAAGGAGCTTATCTCTCTTTTCTATATTTTTGTGAGCTGGTTTCAGAACATTTGGTATGAGAGCTTTGGATTCTAGGCTTTTGCTACCCCAAACGAGCCATCGTGGAATTTTCTCTATAACTTTTTTTCGGAGACATTTCAGAAGCTACAAAAAAACCCATTTGAGATTAAATCTCATTGTATATTAGATCCGAATTTCCAATCTTGTGGCGCTATATTTTTTGGGATCTGATCCGAGGAAGTTAGGGTTTTGCAACAACCTCCAGAATTCCATATCAAACAGGTCATTGTGGAATTTTTTCTATAATTGTTTTTCTACGAAGTTTCAGACTCAGAAATTAAAACCCATTTGAGTTGTAAGATTGGTGAAGCTCAGACCAAATTTTAAATCTAGTTTCACTATAGTTTCAGATATATAGTCCAAGCCATTTAGGGTTTCTAGAGGCTCTCAAATTATGTCCCAAACATGTGACCTTGGGAAACACATCATAAATTTTTGTTTAAGAATTAAATTCAAATTTCATAAGAAGTTAGAGAAAGAGGACGGGCTGTATTTTTCGGTATATTGGATTCCACTCCTATGTTTGCAATAGTGACATTTGGTACTTCATAAAAGTTTGCTCTACTCAACCAGTCTATAATCAGGTCATCGTTGGAGATTTCACATAGCTCTTCCTTGCAGAACCCAATCCTGATTATACTTTCTAGGTTAGATAGAGGACTCAAGTAGTTACTTCATGTCGTAATTTCAGAACTTGGAGATATGAAATTATAGAGTTATAGTCGTTTCGAGATTGAGCTCCTAAAATCAAGAAAATGCGATATGAGGTGCAATATTTTGATCTACATGAGGTGCAATTGTTACAAGAGGTACGTATGGCATATTTATGTTTAGAACTGAATCAATTTTTATGGTATGAAGAGCTTTGTTATCATAAACAACTTTTCAATTGGTCAATATTCATAGAGGAAATGATAGCACATTATGAGGATACAAAGAGAAACACCTTCTTTAGCCAATTGATAAATCTCAAACAAAAGGGTTTGGTGGCAAAGAACATTAAGGACTTTCAAAAATTGAATATAAGGGTAAACGATATTCTAGAGAAGCAAAGGATTGATGTCTTCATAGGGACTTCAAAGTATAACATTCAACATGAGGTTCGTCTTTGGGAACCTGTTTCATTGGAGAAGGCATTCAGGTTGGCAAGAAAAATTGAAAGAGAAATTATGGAAACAAGGAATCCCACCACTCACAACTATAATTATGAAAGTGGTTTTTATCATAGCCTTCCACAACCTACGAGGTTTACACCACAACAATTTGAAGAAAAAAGATAAAAAGGGCTTTTTTACAATTGGTTATAGCAAATAGACTAAAGGTCATAAGTGTGCTGAGAATAAATTATTTTAAATATAGTATGAAGAGCAGGAAGGAAAGGATCAAGAAACATCAAAATAAGAGGATATACACCAGGAGCTAACCATATCTTGTAAAGCATTGGCAAGAATTACCACTCCTCAAACTCTCAAGATAGAAGGACATATCAAGAAGAAAAAGGGTCAATAAGTGAAATATCACATCAAGAAAGAATCAATGAATCTGACAATAGCTTGTAATGCATTTGCCGAAATTACCACTCCTCAAGCTATGAAGATACAATGACATATCAAGAAGAAAAATGTTCAAGAAGTGAAATATCACATTGAGCATCAAGAAATGAATCCGGCCATATCTTGTAATGCATTGGAAGAAATTACCACTCCTCAAATTATCAAGATAGAAGGACATATCAAGAAGAAAATGATTCAAGAAGTGAAAGATCACATCGAGCATTAACAACAATTTCTCTAACTTTTAAAGGATAATGCAACTTTGGTCCAGAATCGAATGAAACATTGTAGTGAAAGAAGTTTTGATGTAGGTGATTGGGTATTTTTATGGTTACATCTCAAGCAAGCTATTTATCAGAAGGAAATGTTGGCAACACTACACGTACATACGAAATGGAAACCTTACCTAATGGGAAGATACTTCAAGGTAAAAATGGATCATGACACTCTTAAATACTTCTTATAACAAAGTTTATCTTTAAAATAACAGAAAGAATGCGTCACGAATATGTTGGGTTATGACTTTGAAATCATCTAAAAAAAAGGGAAGAAAAATGTCGTTGTAGATGCACTCTCAAGAAAGGATGAGGATGTGGAAGCATTACTTTATTCTATTTCTATTATGCAACGCGATTGGATAAATGAAGCAAGGGATGAATAAAATAAGGAATAAGAAGTGTGTCCAGTCATTCAAAAGTTACAGAAGATCCTAATTCAAACAATATTGCCAGAACTTGATGTGGAAAGAAAAATCATATTGGAATTTGGAGTAGTCACAGAAACAAGAAACTGACAGCTACGAAATTGATCAATTTCAAAGTATCTAATCAAGTGGAAGAACTCAACCGCTGAATATTCCACATGGGAGGACAAGAATTTATATAGAAGCATCAAGAACTACTCAAGTATTGAGGACAATGCTTTTTGAAGGAGAGGGGCATGTTAAGTCCCTATACTACTAGTGTAACCCCTTATTGTTATTAGTACAACCCCTTATGATATTGTTGTGCCAATGTAGTCCCCATATTGTTATTATTGTGACACATAGAAGCCCACTATGCTATTATGGTGCCCTTACATTATTATTGTTATGTCGACTCTGATTATATTATGACCCCTTAAACTTCTATATATAGAAAGGAGGTATTTTCTTTGGAATCATCCAAGAATTGTTCTTTTGGGTAATGTAAAGGATGTTGACCCTCGAAGAGGCTGAATTCTAAGGTGTGTATCTCTCTTTTCTATATTTTTTTGAGCTGGTTTCATAACATAACACATTATTAGGATACAAAGAGCGACAACTTCTTTAGCCAATTCATAAATCTCACAAAAACGTTCAATGGCCGAGCACATTGAGGACTTACAAAAACTTAATATAAGGGTAAATGATATTCCATAGGAACATAGGATTGATGCCTTCATATGGAATTTGAAGGATGTCATCTAATATGAGGTTATCCTTTGGGAACCCAATTCATTGAAGAAGCTATTCAAGGTGGCAAGAAAAGTTGAAAGAAAAATTATGGCAACAAGAAAGTCTACAAATCACAACTATAAAGATGGAAGTGTTGTTGCTACTAGCAATCCAAAACTTACAAACTCTACACCACAATAATTGGAAGAAAAAAGAGAAAAAGGGCTTTGTTATAGTTGTGATAGCAAATATACTAAAGGTCATAAGTGTGTTGAGAAGAAATTATTTTACATAGATTGTGATGAGGAGGAATAAAAGGAAGAAGGAATGTCAAAAGAAGAGGATATACACTAGGAACCAGTTGTAAATAAATAAGAAATGATTTCCACCATATCTTGTAATGCATTAGTAGGAATTACCATTCCTCAAACACTTAAGATAGAAGGACATATCAAGAAGAAAAAGGTAATAGTGCAATCCCATAATTTTATTCAATGTAAGATAGCCAACAAATTAAATTTCTTCCTATATCCATCACTAGAGTGTCAATTCATGGTTTCAAATGGAGGAACTATAAATTTATCTAGAAAGTGCCATAACATCAAGATGACTAGTGGGGAATATGTATTGAATAGTCCAATTGTTTCCATTCCAATGGGTGGTGTTGATGTTGTACTAGGAGTCCAATGGTTACAATCTTTAGGTACAATATATTTTAATTTTCAAGAACATTTCTTGAAATTTTTTTGGGAAGGAAAGGACGTTGAATTAAGGGGAATCACAACGAAACTAGGAAATATAATCAGCTCTAATGGCATGAAAAAGATTCTAAAGAAAGAACAATGTGGCGTAATTATGCAATTATGCTCACTAGATATCCAAACATTGAAATCATTTATTTATCAAGATCTCCAACAATTCTTCGACAATCATTCCAAGGTATTTGAGACTCCAAAAGGCCTTCCACCTATTCATGATCATGATCATGTTATTCATGTGATACCAGGAAGTTATCCTCCAAACATAAGGCCTTACAAATATCCCTGTGCCTAAAAGAGTGAAATTGAACATATGGTTGCAGAAATGATAGAGGCTAATATAATTCAACCTAGCCAAATTTGTTTCTATTCTTTAGTAGTATTGGTGCATAAGAAGGATGGATCATGATGCACATGTATAGATTATAGGGTGCTCAACAAGCTCACTATTACAGATAAATTTCCCATTCCTGTCATTGATGAACTGTTGGATGAATTACATGGATCAATTTACTTCACCAAGTTGGATCTCCGTTCAAGATACCATCTAATTAGAATGAACACTGAAGACATTCCTTAAAAAAAATTTAAAACTCATGAGGATCATTATGCATTTTTGGCCATTCCTTTTAGCCTTACGAATGCACCTTCTACATTTCGCGGTTTGAGGAATTCAATTTTTGAACCCTTCGTTGGTAAATTTGTGCTAGTGTTTTTTGATGATATGCTAATATACAACAAGTATTGGAATTATCATGTTCAACATGTTGAAACAATACTCAAAATATTAGAGAAGAAACAAATATATGTAAAAACCTCCAAATGTTTATTTGTAGTACAGGAAGTGGAATATCTGAGTCATATTATATGTCATGAGGGTGTTAAGGTAGTCCCTAGAAAAATTAAAGCCATTGAGGAATGAAAAATCCCTACAACCATAAAGCATATTCAAGGATTTCTCAAGTTGATAGGGTATTATCACAATTTTGTTAAGAATTATGGGAGAATAACAACACCTATAACAACATTACTAAAGAGAGAGGAATTTTATTGCACCCCAAAAGAAACTAAGCCCTTTCAAAATCTTAAAGAGGCAATGTGCCAAGCATCGGTCTTATCTACGCCAAACTTCAAAAAAACCTTTATTATGGAATGTGATGCCTCAGGGAATGGAATTGGTGTTGTTTTAATGTAATAAGGAAGACCCATTTCTTTTGAAAATCGTCCAATCAAAGGAAAGTATTTACACAAACCTAGTTATGAGAAGTAAATGTTGACAGTACTACAAGCACTAAAGTAGCGGGGACCTTACCTAATGGGAAGAAAATTCAAGGCAAAAATAGATCATGATAGTATTAAATAACTTTTAGAAAAAAATATTATCTTCAGAAGATCAACAAAAATGGGTCACAAAAATTGTTGGTTTATGACTTTGAAATCATCTACAAAAAAGGGAAGCAAAATGTTGTTGCAAATGCACTCTCAAGAAAGGATGAGGATATGGAAGGATTTCTTTGTGCCATTTCTATTATCTAACCAGATTGGATAACTGAAGCAAGGGATGAATGGAAGAATGATGAAGAAGTGTGGACACTCATTCAAAAATTGCTCAAGATGTCAGTATATATGATACATTTAGCTAGAAAAATGAATCATTACGGTACAAAGATCTGTTATATCTTTTTAAGAATTCCCAACTCAAAGAAAACATTCTTTTAGAATACACACATCTTCCTTAGTAGGGCACTTAGGATTTTTAAAAACTTTTCATAGGGTCAAGAAGGAATTATTTTGGGAGGGCCTTCAATTTATATTCAAAAGTTTGTGGCGGAATGCTTGGTTTTCCAACAAAATGAAATTGAGACAATTAAGACCCTGGGTCTGTTACAACCTTTATCCATTCCAATTCAACATTGGGGGGATGTTCCAATGGATTTTATCATGGGTTTATAGAATTCCAAAGGAAAGAGTGTCATCATGGTGGTAGTTGATATACTTACCAAGTATGCACATTTTTGTGAATTATCTCATCCATTTAAAGCCAATACAGTTGCTACTACATTTATGGAAATAATTCAAAATCTACATGGAAACCCAGAGATTATTGTAATCGACAGAGATCCCATTTTCACAAGAATTTTTTGGAAGAAATTATTTTCTTTTCTGGGTACTCAATTAGCTCATAGCTCATTTTATCATCCTCAAGTTAATGCACAAACTAAGATAGTGAACAAATGTTTGGAAGGATAGCTTTTTTTCTTTGTATCTAATAAATAAACATAATGGGTCAAGTGGTTACCTTTGACTGAATGGTGGTGTAACACTTCCTTCCATACTACAACATAAATAGCCCCATTTATGGAACTTTATGAATATCATCCACCATCCATCACATCATATTTAATATAAAATTCTAAGGTTCAAGCAGTCAACGAGCACATCAAGCATCAACAACAATTTCTCCAACTCTTAAAGGGTAACCTCACTTTGGCCTAAAATCAAATGAAACAATAGGCATATCAATATCACAATAAAAAATGTTTTGATGTAGGTAACCGAGAATTTTTACGGCTACAACCATACAAACAAATGTCCCTAGAGTAAGATAAGAAGGATAATAAATTATCACCAAAGTACTATGATCCTTACAAGGTGTTGCAAAATATTGATACTATGGCATACAAATTGGAGCTTCCTGCATCTTCCCAAGTGCACCCAATTTTTCATGTTTCATGCTTAAACAAGGTTATAGGTGACAGGCTCCCAGTTCAAACAATATTTAAAGAACTTGTCGAGGAAGGAGAAAATCATATCTGAACCTAAAGTAATCATGGAAAGAATAACCCAACAGGTACAAAATCAATCAAATTCAGAGTATCTCATCAAGTGGAATAACTTTCCCACTGAAGATTCCACATGAGCGGATGATAATTTTATATAGAAGCATCCAAAACTACTCAAGCGTTGAGGACAACACTTTTTCGAAGGAGAGGGGAATGTTAGGTCCATATACCTCTTGTGTAGCACCTTATTTTCATTGTTAGTGTAACTCCCTTATTGTTATTTTTGTTCCCATGTAGTCCACATATTGTTATTATTGTGTCCCATAGAAGCCCACTAGTGCTATTGTTATGCCCTTACATTATTATTGTCATGTAAGCTTTTATTATATTGTGACCCTTTAGACTCCTATATATAGAAAGGACGTCTTTTCATTTGTATCATCCAAGAATTGTTCATTTATTTAATGTAAAGGAGGCCTCCCCCTCGAAGGAGATATATTTTAAGTCCATGATCTATCCATTCATGAGTTGGTTGCATAGTATAGATATTCACAATAGTTATTGTAAATGAAAATACATGCTCTATTTGTATAACGCTAATCGGATAATTATTATTTCTTGTGTGCATATACATATATTTATGCAAAGGAAGGATAAGATTATTTATTGCTTGCATTTATATATTTGTTTTTAAAAATTCTAACAAAATCGTTATCTTCTCCTCTACATTAAGATATCTATACATACACACACACACCACACACACACACACACAGATATATATATATATATATTATATATATATAATATATATATATATATATATATATATCCTATAAATATATCATAGTGGCTTATTGTATTCATGCAAGAACAATATAAATAGCTGAGCACAAAAAAATACATTCTCTCCCAAGAGCACTGACACATTTTCTATCTCTATATGTACATAAACAATTATTCTTTTTAAGAGAAATACTCGAAATAGTTGTTCTATCCATGCATAAAAATAAGTACATCTTTTTTGCAGTTTAGGACAATAACATGGTTCACAAAGATTTATGGGTTATTTTCAAGAAATTACTAGATAGTTAACTTTTATTTGTTTGCAACCCACAAAAATCTTTTCAACAACCCATGCAACCCACTCAATAATTACCCTTGTTGACGTGACTTCATTTTTTCAAAGCTCATGCAAATATTTTCAAGATTATTCTCGTTAAATTTCCTTCATTTTTAATAACCCGTGTAAATATTTTCCAACATTAGTCACATGAAATTATCTTCATTTTTCAATAATTCATTAGAGAGGCCTACTTAGATACCTAGCAATGTAACTCTTTAATGAATGGTCAAGTCTTTAAGATATGCATTTTCATTACTAATGACTATTTAGTTACCCTTATTATGATTATTATTGTTTGCATTAATTTATTACTTTTATATGAATTATATTCATAACATTGCCTTCCTATTCAAAAATCTTTGTCCTCAAAGCTTACTCATGGAAGGGCATGATCTATTTTCATGTTTGAAATATCTTCTTGTCTCTATACCTTCATCTTCATTGATAGAAAATGATATGATCCTTTGAGTGATAAATAAAATTGTTAGAGTGAGAATGGATTTGACCATCCTAGATTAATATTTTATGGAATATCTCAATTATTAGAAACTTCTAATGAATTATAACCTATTGTTGGATCAGTTTTCCATATTTCTTTGTATCTTGAATATGAACCTCAGTTGTGGGTTCAAAATGTCGATCAATGGAATATCATGGATGCAATGGATCCATAAAGTCATTTGAACAAGATAACAATTGCATAAATATGAAATTTGAAATTTCTAATGAATTCTTATCATAAGACTCAATTTTGTAAACTTCAGTATTCCCTGGATCATAAATATGTTGTTTCTATTCTGAATGGTTCAAATATGTAGACAGACTTAGTTGTCTTCTCTTGTGATTCAAATGTCTAAAAGGAGTTCTTCTGGTTGGACTTTCCCCCGAAGGAAAATTTAAGCAGATAATATTCACAAATTGGTTAAATTTCAATGTTTAAAAATAAAAATAAAAAAATCGATAATTTATACTTTTTTCTTAAAATGTTTCACACAAATTTTATTCTGTAAAATTATTTTACCTTAAAAATCATCAAATTTTTTAGTGACAAATACAAAATCGTTATAAATTTCAATATTTTTACAAAAATATTGGCAAATATTTTATAGATTCCATATTATGGCCAAGTAAGATTGACCAAGGTTTCTAAACTTGATGATAGATTTCCATCCTTCAAAATTTCCTTGTTCCCCTTATCTTCTGTGTGACATTTTACTGATTTTCTTCAGGTACTGTTGTGGTTGAGAGTTGACTATTAAATCATCACTTGGAATTTCCATTTTTTGAACTGTAACATCTGAATATGTTTTAACTTCTCTTGGTTTCTCATCTTCTTTGGTTGTGTTATTGATTGGATCAATATTTGTTCTTTTCTCTTAAAACTTGTATTCTTACGACCAAAGAATTAAATACTTCTTCGTAAGAAAGTAGTTCTAACTTCTCCTTTTTGCGCTTCTTGTCACTTTTAAGCTGCTTTATTCTGTTAAGAAGGTTTTGGTTATGATTCCTTAGACGTAAAAGACATTCACTTTCTAGATTGTTGACTTTATTCTTAGTATCATCATATTTTAAACTCTGAATTTGTTCTGATAATGTTTAACTAAGGTTTTTTAAATATAATATTTCCTATTCTTGTTCTAATAATTGCTTCTTGAGTTCCTTATTTGTGGCCTTAGCTTTCTTAGCTTGTTCAAGTAGTTTTTCATTATGATCTCTGAGGCACGAAATTTATTTGTCTTTATAGGAGATGACTTCTTCAGGCTCTATCTCCTTGTTATAGTTTTTTATTATCTTGAAACATAAATTCTGAAATATCCTTAAATTTTTTGATGAAGGATTTATCATTTGTAATTTCATTTTCATGTCCTAGAATGTGATCATCTTCTTTTTATAAGGAAACATCAAAATATTATTTTCTAAGTTTAACATGAACGTACCGAATTCAATGAAGGTTGACCAAAATTATGTCAATCTTTAGGCTAAACATAGTTACGACAAAGAATTGAGAGATGCGTTCATAATGGTCAATTATTACTTGTAAATCATTAATTTCATATTCCTTTTTACCAAAAATATTTTTTCTTTCTCCTATGATTGAATCGAAAATTAATAGTTGATTCACCAAATTAACATTGATGTAATTTTTCTCGTCACTTGTGTTGAGAACAATATTAATATTGTTCTTTTTTTTTTTTACGCGCGCATTCTGCAGCTGAACCCTGATGTCCTCACGTAGTGCGTCCTGCAAGCTGTGATCTCGCCCGCTCTCAGCCTTACTAAACCCTGCGGTCTTCTGCATGCAGTGGTTGGGCCGCTTCATGGACCGATCTGCAGGTTTTTGACCCTCCCGCTCCTAGGGATTGAATCTATGGAGGGGTTGGGCTCTCCTCAGGTGGTTCCCCCACCTCCGGTACCGAGATCACCTACTGAGGCCTTCTCCCAGCTCTTGGCTGGTCTCCCAAAGAAGAAAATAGTAGAAGCAGTGAAGTTTGTTAAAAAACTAGATGATATTCAAGTGATCTCTCTTCCTCCAGAAACCCCGATCCAATTTGCTCTATCACTAGCTGAACGGGCTCTCATCGGCTAGTTCACAGGACTATGGCCGTCTCCAAAATCCACCGAGAGCTGGGTCAGCAAAAACTGGGTGCCGCTAATCAAAGAAAATGTCACCCCATATTTTTTGGGGAGAGGATTCTTCCTGTTCAAATTCACATCAAAGGAAGACAAGGACATGATCTTCGAAAACGACCCCTACTTCATGGGCCCTCAGGGTTTGTATCTAAACAAATGGACCCTAGAATTTGATCCGACAGTTGATGTACCCAAAGCAGTCCCATTATGGATCAAACTTCCAAATCTTCCAGTGCACTGTTGGAATTGGCACTCACTAAGACATACTGGAAATGCCCTGGGGAAATTCATAGACCGAGCAAACAAGAAAGATCAATACGACTGTGCTAGGATCTGCGTAGAGGTTGATCTGGAGGTGGGATTACCAGAGGCCATCATAATAAAGGATGGAAGTTGGACGCATCTACAGAAACTGGATTATGAACAACTCCCCTTTAAATGCCGGAAATGTCATGTTTATGGTCATTTCACCAGAGATTGCCCGACGAACAATGAGCCTGTGCAAGGGAAGGAGGACAGATGGAACCAAGTCAAGAGATGAAAATCTCACCCTAAGAACCAGAAACCGAGAGGCCCTATCGGCAAAGGGCCTCACCAGACTACTACTCACTAGATCCCGACCATGACTGCACCAGAAAACAAGTTTGACCCTCTGAGCTCGCAAACAGAGGGAACCCAAGAGATCGAGCTACAAAAGGAGACATAAATGACTCAGGAGACTGAGGTCCATAAAACATCTCCTTTAGGAAAATGTACCCCCTCAGCCTTCCCAATCCTAAAGATAAGATTTTAGAAGAGGACGAAGAAGAACACAAATATGAAGAATCAGAAGAGGAAGGGAAAATAGGCGTCCCAAACCTTAGTAAGAATATCTACAAGAGGCTGGAAAATGGACAGAGAAAAAAGGGATCATGAGACCTATAAAGAAAAACTTCAGGGCAGCCAACCAACCTTAGAAAAACTGCTAGCTCCAAAGTCAAAAATGTTGAAAATCCAGATCCAAGGCTCGAAGGGAGCCCACCAGAAACACAAATAATGAAGGTCATCTACTGGAACTGTACAGGTATGGGGATTAAAGCTAAGGAGGAAGCCATTCAAAACTTAATCAGAACAAAGACCCCAGACATACTTCTTGTCCAGGATACAAAGTTGGAAGACATAGTCTTCCTCCAAAGAAGAAAGAAACGCTGCTACAAAAGTGAAGCAAGAGCAATCTCTGCCTGGGGAGCCTCGGGAGGAATCGACACTTTATGGAACATGAGAAAATTTGTAGTCCTATTTGAGGCTAGAAATACCCCCTGCTTGCTGCTGAAAATGCAAAACCTAGACACAAAGGAAATTTTGTGTCTTTTCAATGTTTACTCTCCAGTCAATGTTGGGGAAAAAAAGAACTGTTGGGACTCCATAAGAAAACAAGTATATTTGGCAAACATGGAGAATATCATTATAGACGGAGGACCTCAATCTCATTCTCCATTCATCCGAAAAAAGGGGAGGCAACATAGTACATGATCCAGCAAGGGAATGGGTGGAGGACATTTTGCAGGACTGGGACATGCTGTATATCAAATCCTCTTCCGGTAAGTACTATTGGTCTAACAAAATATTAGGCCCTAGCCATATAGCTGCCAGGCTAGATAGGTTATTTATTCAAAGCTCCTTCTTGCTGCTAGGCTAGAACCAAGAATGCATATTCTTCCTAATAGCATTTTGGACCATAAGCCCATTAAACTAGAGCTTCTTGCTCATCTTGATTTGGGCCCTATCCCATTTCATTTTAGCCCACTCTAGATTAAGGAGCCAAACTTCATGCAAATTGTCAAGAATTGCTGGAATCGTCGGTCAAAGGCTTGCCTTTCTATATATGGGAAGAAAATCTTAGAAGGGTAAAAGGAGCTCTCAAAAGATGGGCAAAAATCTGTATAATTCGGGTACAGACAAAAAATCATTGAAATCCTTTCTTGACTCCCACCAAAAGAGCATGGAGAAGGAAATAATTACTAAGGAGGTGCTAGATCAGGAATCTCGTCTATAGCAGTGCTACCACAAGGCTTGCTTAGCTGAAGAAGAATATTCGAGATTAAAATCCCGTAATCTTTGGCTCAAAGCAGGGGATAGGAACACTGCCTACTTTCACAAACAAGCCCAGGCAAGGAAATATGTTAACACTATCTCGGAGATTAAAGAGGATAATGACATCATAAGGATTTTGAGTATATAAAGAAAGCAACCTTTCTACACTTTCAAAGCTTGTATAGTGAGGACAAGGATCCGAATCAATATTTAGATCTACTAGATGTTATACCCTCTGTAATATCTCAGTGAACAAAGGAAACTATTGAGGCCAAAATCACTAAAGACGAAGTGGAAAAAGCCCTCTTCGATATCGACACAGATAAGGCCCCTGGACTGGATGGCTTCTCGGCCGGATTCCTCCAAGCTTGCTGGCCAATTATAGAAAAGGATCTACTCAAAATGGTGCAAAAATCTCAGAATACTCGTAAAATAGGAGCCAGCACAAACTCTGCATTCTTAGCCCTTGTCCCCAAGGAGAAAGGTACTAACATCTTCAACAGATTTCGTCTGATCTCCCTATGTAACGCTGGATACAAATTAATCACCAAAATAATCACAAACAGATTGAAGCCCATCCTTCCCAAAATAATCCCTGAGAACCAAGGAGGCTTCATCCAAGGAAGGCAGATCGTGGACAACTTCATTCTCGTCCAACAGGCAATTCACTCAAGTCTTCTTTGAAAAGAGCAAGGTATGGCAATTAAACTTGATTTAGCCAATGCATTTGATCGAGTAAATCATAGTCTTCTTTTAAATGTTATGAGCAAATTTTGGTTTGGAGAAAATTTCATTAAATGGATTTGGCCATGCATCTCGGAGCCATCGATCGCCCCTCTAGTGAATGGAAGAGCCACTGACTTTTTCAAAGCTTCGAGAGGACTTAGACAGGGGTGTCCTCTATCCCCTCTTCTATTTGTCATCCAAGCTTCTGTCCTCAGCTTCCTGTTAAACAAAAAGTTTCAAGATCAAGACATCAATGGATTGTGCATTGCAAGAGGGGTAAATAACATAAATCATTGGTTATTTCCAGACAACACACTATTACTCAAACCTGCTACACTCTCCTATGCATCAAAATTCAAAGTGGTTTTGGATGACTTCAGTAAGGCCATAGGCAGTGATGTAAATAAGAGAAAATTCCACATATACAGTTGGAACATTACCCCAAGGGTGTTATCCGATATTTCTAGATGCTTGGGCTTCGCAGCCTCTTCCTCCTCGTCTTATTTTAAATACTTGGGATTACATGTACACCATAAGAAACCTACAAGCAAAGACAAGCTCTCACAGTTGCAAAAATTCAAGTCAAAAATTCAAGCCTAGGGCTACTCTTGGCTAAATACTGCTGGAAAATCAGTTTTAATTAAATCAGTGCTTCTGAGCCTCCCTTTATTCCAATTCACTGGACTCCTTGCTCCGACAAACATCATCAAAAAAATGGAAGAATATATCTGGAGGTTCTTCTGGAAGTGAGGAAAACAAAACAAAAACAAATTCCTCTTATTAGCTGTGAAATCATTACCAAGTCTTTGTGGGAGGGTGGCTTAAAGTTTAAAAATCTCTGCCAGCAGAATGTGGCAATGGCAGCAAAGATCATATGGAAAATCATTGCACCCAATCCGGGCTGGGCTCAAGTTGCTCTCTGGAAAAAATATTTCAGGGGATCCCGCACCAAATGTTTGGATAATGTCATTCAAAGGCCTAACTCAGCATTCCTGAAGTTGCATGCTAAAGATGCCCATTTAATGACAGCGCACTCCTACTGGATTCCAGGCAATGGTAAAAAGGTGAGCATTTGGATTGATAGAATTATGAATAAAGACTCGGTTGAAAAAAGAGCCTCCATCAACACGTTGCGTAGCTATATGGACAGAGAGGGTCTGCGCACGTTATGGGATATCTCACTTTGGAACAACGATACCTGGGCAGGTTGGAAACATATAGATGTGTCAGAGAAACTATCAATTGAATGGGCCACGTTACTGGATTGTCAGAGCGGAATGGCACCCACACATAGGAGGAAAAGAGACCAAAAAGGATGGGGAATGAGCATCAGAGGCTACATAGTCTCCCTGGGGTATATCAAACTGAATGAGCGACCATATGTTCCCCGCAATCCAGCTCCATGGTGAGGGGTATGGCGCATTCATTCACTATCCAAAATCAACTTCTTTGCAAGGCAGCTCTGTCACACCAAAATATTAACCTATGAAATTCTTCAGAAGAAAGTTTTTTACGGTCCCTCCATCTACTCATTGTGTAGTGAGAATGCAGAGTGAGCAGTTCACTTGTTTCTTGACTGCAACTTCTCCAAGTAGGTATGGACTTCACTTATTCAAAATCCGGACACAAATTTCAAGCTCCCTAGCACCATGGCGGATCTCTTTTTAAACTGGGCAACCAGCTACCCTGGACCAACTCCTAAAAATCAGACCATCAAAACAGCGTCGGCAATCCTCCCAAAGATCATAAGCTGGCAGATATGGCTTGAACGCAACAGAAGAATCTTCAGGAATACAAAGCAGAACCACAAGATTTTAGAAAAAAAAATCAAATGCCAAGTGAAGGAGTGCTTGGCTGATATAGAATATGACTCCAACCTTAGTCAATAGGACATCATTTGGGGATCGATACTAGGCCTTTAATTCTAACCAGCAGCCAAAAACACCCCTATCATTAAATATTGGTAGATAAGAAAGTCTGAAAGTGATTTTCATGACTCGATCAAATTGCAAGCAAGACACTCCCTCTTTTTTGACGGGGAAACAAAGGGTAACCCGGGCAAAGCTAGAGTAGGAGGTGTTGCTTTAAATCTAATAGGAGAAAAATTCCATTCCTATGCCTCGGGTCTTGGATATTCTTCCAGCATTTAAGCGGAGGCCTTAGCCCTCGTTCAAGGTCTCAAGAGCCTCAAAGAATTAAACATAAAAGAATCCAACATTATAGGAGATTCCCAGATCATCATAAACGCAATGGCTACCAAATCCCCAGCTCTAGATCTTAATCTAGCAAGACTGGTAACCATAATCAAAGGCTTGGAAAGCTACTTTCAGGATTTGAGATATTAGCATGTGTTGAGAACCCATAATAAAGAGGCGGACATATAAGCCAACAAAGTTGTCCTCCTCTCTGCCGGAACCAAGATGAAAGATGGAAAAGAAACATGGGATCCCATTCCATAATTTGATCGCTTCCATGTTCTACTGCTAGATACTAAATAAATTTGACTGCATCTTCAAGTCGGGGAAAATTTCTGAAATTGACTCCATGGACTCTTTAGCAAGAAATAATTCTGCAAGCTTGAGCTGCATACTCAGTCACTGCAGTGAGCAGAAACAGGGCAAAGAGATTTCCAATGTAATAAGAATTTTGGCATTCAGGCCAAGTTGAATACAAACAATCCATAACCGTTTCTGTTAAAAAAACAAATATATTAATATTGTTCCCTTAAGTATTCCCCTTTAATGTAATTATTCTACAATATGCAATTGTAATACTTTTATAGTAAAATTTCCCTTCCTTTGTTTCTGTATTATAATCCATCCTTTCCTATTTAGTAATTTACTCAATATTTTCTTTTTAGAGATTAGATTAGGGTTTTGAAGGTAACCCTTTGCTAATCTCCATAATAAAATATTATTATTTTCTTGAATTCTTTTTTTTCCTCTTTTATGATCTTTGAAAATATAAGAATATATTCTCTTTTTTCTTCCTTTATTTATTTTATTTCAATTGTTGATACTTAAATTAACTCAACTTTAAAAATAAAATAAAATAAATACTATAGTTGTAATGTAATTTATTCCGTCTAACTTTAAACAGTTACTTTTCTCTCTACATTATATCCTATATTTCCTTTCTCGGAATTGGAACTCGCCTTTTAATACGAGAATTGTATTTTTTTAGTCTTGATGCCTATGAGCATATATAATATAAAATTTTATATTATACATGATTATTTTTTTAATATAATCCTATGGCTAACCAAACTAAGCCAACCATATGGAATGGTCAAGACTCTCTATTCCACCTTGTATTAACTCCACCGATATTTCATTTTAATTTTCAACCATTCAGAACCTGGTGATGTCAATAACAATTTTACAATTTTGTATTAAATAGGTTGCATGTCTGAACAACTAGTTTTGTATAGCAAACTATACGTCTATAAAAGTTTTTGTATGATACAAGGTGGTGGAAGAACACATGAATCATAGGGGAATGGAGAGTCATGGCCATTGGATGGTGATAGTGGTGTTGACGAACAATAGTCAGGATGGAAGATCACAATGATTGCAACTATTTAGTGGCAGGTAAGGCAACGCGGGGGTAGCAACAATGTTCGGAGTCTAGTTGAGAGAACACAAGTAGCAAACAACTCGTGGGGTTGCATAGTGATAGCATGGAGATGACTCTAGAGATGGATGCAAGATGGACACTATAGAGGTAATAAAGAGTCTTGTGGAGACGTCGTAGGGCTAGTCAACCAGGTCTTTACGGAAGACACGTAATATATATTTTTATATCATTTTTCTATAGTATTTTTTATAATCTTTTTGTTTTTTTTAATTTTATATTTTTTGGAATTTTTTTGTTGTTTGTTCTTTTTTAAATAATTCTTTCCTTGACTTTGTCTTTAATGATTTTTTCAATTCTCTTTTTTTTTAATATTATATATACATATAACATATTATATATATATATCATCTTTTTTCCCATTTTTTAAACCTTTTTAAATTGTTATTTTTTTTTTGCCAAGGGGCTATTGGTGAAAGTGGAGAAACTGAAATTTGTGTAGTGGAACTCTTCAATTGTGATGACTGCAACGTTGATGAAGGATTGATAGCCAAAGGTGGGATTAGACTAGTTCTCAGGCAGCGATCGAGTGACTAGAGGATTGAACAACTACGATACCAATGTAACAGAAAAGGCACATATGCGCAACATAATCTTCAAGATACTTGGAAGATGTAAACATCCATAGTAACACAAGACTTTTTTATTGAATAGTATATGAAAGAATTGATGAGATGATGTGAATGTTACAAATGCGTTTTGCTTATATACCTAGGTAGGTTCTTGTTTAATGAATGGAGTTATGCTTATATACCTAGGCAAGTGCCTCTTCAATGAATGGTCATGTATTTAAGACATGAATTTTCATTACTAATGACTATTTAGTGAACCTTATTACATATTATTGTTTACATTAATTTATTATTTTTATATCAATTATTTCATAACACTTTTCAAAGTAGATTTACTTTTTCCTTGTGGAAAAAATATCACCTATCCATATCTTTTCTAAAACTATGACTTATTAGTTCTAAAACTCATAAAATATACCAACTTGGAAAATATAGTTTCTTTACATAGAAGAATATAAATTCTTCTGAAAAATCAGGACACCATTTTGAATGTTTGTTTTAGTTTTTATTTTTTTTATTTTCACAATGAAGATTTATTAGCTTGAAAGCTCTAATACTCCTACATCAATTGTCCTCCATGAAACATTTTTTCAATATTCGAGTTCCTCTCTTCACCCTTCCATTCTTATAGTCATAAATTTGGTTTCATAAATATTAAAATTAGTTTTACAACGATTTTTTCAAGAAATTATTTCCTAACTTGCATCAATGTATTTTATTATATATTAAATTCAATTAGTAATATTTTGTAATACGTAATACATGAATTTTAAGATATTTTTTACAGTAACCTACGCTTGGGATATTATAAATATGAGCTTAAAAAAAACGGCTATAAAGCGAGATGACCAACATCAGGAAGAATGAAAATGGAGAAAAGTGGAAATGTAGATAAAGTTTGAAGGACAAGAAAGCAAATGTGGTGGTGGTATGTTCATGACACTAATGTGAAATGTATGCATGGGAAGGGTGAGATAAATTGGTTTTTGTTATCACCTTAATGGACTGTTAAAGCACATAAAATTTATCATGGAGGTAGAAAGTCATAACAACATTCTTCTCTTCGATGTGTAGGTTACTAGAACATAGGAAGTTAATTCACATGGATATGAGAGCAATAATAATTTTAGATAAAAATGCATGTTAAATAGGAGAGAGAACACCATGCCAAGTTATTCAAGAGGATAATCTATAACATTAGAGACATCAATAGGGTAACTGAGAAGGTTGAAAATATGGTCTCACTATTACAATATTCAACCATCTGATATGAATGCTTAACTTCCTTACATCCAAGTAGAAAATAATAAGATTGTGAAGGTCTTGAAGAGAAAGAATATTCCAACCTCATTCAAACCCTTCGTAGTCGTTAGAAAGATTCTCTTTGGCTCTTTAACTAAAATTTATATGAAACTATACTGGCCTATCCTATTATCTATTTGTGTGCTTATTTCCTTTATGTTTAGTGATTTACTTTAAATATTTTAGACTTCCATTATATTTTCTTATTTTTCTATGTCTTATGTTAATATTTTTTTTATTGTGACGCTATTTATGCTTCGTTATTTCTATTTTATGACTTGGTTCTTACTATATTTATGAATTATTGTTATACTCTTTTAGTTTTACATTGTGCCTCCATATTTTCCATATAAATTTTCATTTTTAGATCTTTTATCTTTTGGATTTTTGTTTTCGCTTTCTTTTTCATAATTTATTCTAGTTGTATGATATTTTGTTTCTCCATTACCTTTTTTTATAGGATTACTTGTATGCATTTTGTTTGGTTATTTTCTCTATCTTCTTTGCAATTTTATTATCAACCAATTTTTTATCTTTTTTATTATCATTTATATATATATATAATATAGATAGATAGATAGATATATATATATATAATATATAAATATATATATATATATATATTGTAATCTTGGTAGGACCTTTGTACTCATTTTCTTCAAGAAAAAGGACAGTTACAACCATAAATAAAATGGTTAGGTGATCTTAACCTGTTGAGAGGGAAACCATATCCGTTGGCCACCTAACTGCATGGTAATCCATCCAAAAGTAGAATATTATAAGCCTATCAAGCAATGTTCGATATGTTTGAGTGTCCTTAAACTTCCTATGTTCTAAATAACAAAAAAGATACATTAAAGTTTGTAACTAATGCATATACCAAACGACAAAATAGAGATTAAACCATCATACTATTAATTTTTAGATGAGTCAATAGGGGCAATATCCTTTGCACTAGAGTCTAGAAGCTTATTTTGTAGGATACATGGAATATGATGTTTGATGCATATAAGATGACCATTCTACATTTGATGTTGGAATTGAATTTGCTGTAGATCCTTGCTAACATCTAGGGTCCCTTGAGAGGTTGAAGAAGAGCCCGAATGGATGTGCACCAATGATTTAGCCAGAAGGTTTTTCATCATCCAATAAAGATTGATTGTTTATTTATATTCATATGATTGGCCACGAGGGTGACTGCCATTAGGCACTAAGGTCTGTCAATCTCCCAAGTTAATTACCATTGCACCAGTTTGTTGATTAAGTTATGCTTCCCAATCGACTATGAGATGACAAACTTGGGCTAAGCTACCCTCATGATAAGTGGTTTAAATCTCTTTTATGATGTGGGAGGTTGATTTTCAGCCGCGGCCTCTACTTGTCTATGAACTTCCATGACGACCCTCATGGGTTTCGTTATACTTCTTACCATGACTGCGGGAACCCCAAGCTTGGTGGTCCTTCGCAGAGGTACTACGAGCCATGATTCAAGGAAGATTGAAGATTCTAGTTGAAACTGACTCAAACCACAATGCAAGACCCATAATTGGCCTAGACTCATAATCCTTATGCTTCCCACAACAACAGAGAACGTGCTAACCTATGAAATTATCAATGCGTGAGGGCCAAAAACTATAAATAGACCAATGGTTTATCCTACAGTAGGCACGTGTCATGATTAAAGACAATCCCAAAGAACTATGCCATACTCCCAACCCTGTCATGAACGACAGGGGCTGTAGATTTGAAATAAGAAACTAGCATTCTAGAACCATATAAACCTAGAGCCATAGCAACAGACAGTCTAAAAAAACTATTACCTTGGGACTAGAGACAAAAAAAAAAAAAAAAATTGTGATTGGCATAACTTCCTTTTGTTGATGTTTCCCATGCGTGAAATTAAAATACCATAAAACATAGAGACGAGAGTATATAAAACAAAGGAATCTCACATAAAAATTCTCAATATCCATGAAGAAACCATGATGGTACTTTATTCGAACCTTCAATCTCATAACATTGTTGTTCCTCTAGGAGACAAGCAATAAAATGCAACAAGCCATGGGATTGAGGTAACAAGAACTAAGACGAAGAAAATACCCAAAGAGAGGGACCAGAGCAGACCGTAAGTTGACCCACACCTGGAGAAAGACCCTGAGGAGGACAACCCTATAACTATAACTTGTTATGAGCCAAACCAAATCCCAATTACCTGTGTGGACAACAAAAATACTAACCTCAACAGCAAAAAAGCTAGTGAACCTTGCCACTATGATCTCCCTCCTACCTTCCTTATTTCCATTAAAATCACTCATGCATGAGGCTATCGATCCACATTCCTCATGCATACAGAGGGTGGTAAAATGTCATCCTTCGGTTTTAATCATTGCACACTAAAGTTTGTAGGTCCAAATCCTTCCAGCTCACACCCTGACTGGGGATGCTAGTCCATATCTTAGTTATACTACAACCTTTCCATAATATCTTATTCTAATATAACATTTAGGGAGTTTAAATCCTCGCCCATGGATTAGGGTGGCCAGGCAATCTCCAAATCTTGGTTTGAATGTGAGCAGCCCCAGTTGGCCAAGAAATATGCTACTTTGTTTCCTTCTCTCCTCACATGAGATAGGATGATACAGTAAAAGTTGAGAATAATGTCTCATTCCTCTTGCACCAGCTGAGTGATGCACCAACTGTGGCTTCCTTCGATCACCAATTTCTTATATCCAACTCGTATGGCTGTAATGAGCCCTTGCTTAAGAACATTAATTTTTTCCTCATTGTTACTAGCAAAACTACAATAAACCACAAATACTAGAGTAGTTTTCCTCTACTAATACTAAAAATTACCTCCAAAACCAACATTTCCAGTGTTTCCCTTTGATGTGCCATCAAAGTTTAACTTAAGGAATCTCCCCACCAACACAAAAAAGTGTTGAGGAGATGAAACAGGGGCAACCAAGAGCTTCCAATTATTTGAGGAAATCATACATGGAGAAAGATTCAGTAGGGTAAAGATCCTGGCCCCATGAGGAGAAACTTTCCAATCACGCGGATGCCATTTTTCAGCCAATATTATTTCTCTAATTCTCGTATTTATACCTTTCTAGACTTGTTCCTCCGGTTTATGTTGTTCTTTGAATATTTGGCTATTCCTTCCTTTCTAGATGTCATAGAGGAGGACTCTGAAGGTAAGCTTCCACACATAATTAAGGGAAGGGTTTGAGAGAAGACCTTTTCACTAGAGAACTATGGATTTCTTGATACTTTGTTGGTATCTATATAAGGGATGAAAAAGGTCACCTAGTTGCCTCCAATTTTGATCTGCAAATGAGCATGAATTTAAGAGGTGCTCCAAATCTTCTTTATGTGTACCACATAAAAAGCAAAGTGAAGGACCTTGAATCCTTCAATTTTGAACTTGATCCCAAGTGAGGATTAATTCATGACACCCAAAACATAATAAATAAGTGATTGTTGTCTACATCTTCCTTGTCCGTATCTTTTTAAACATTGGAGTGTAATGATTTTCATTATCTTTTGTTTTTAGATGATACATTTCCTTAACGTTGAATGTATCTTAGGTGCAATATCCCCAATGAAGGATGTCAGAGTTGTTTTGTTTAGCAATTTTGTGTGATTGAAATTCCTTCTCCATATGTTGCCATTATTCTGAAGCTGGAGGGTTGGGCCTTTACCCATACTCCTTCCATTGTCTCCATTCTGAATTTGGTTGTGATGCCTTCGAAAATTGGTCCAATATATAAAAATTCTAATTATTTGTGAATAGAAAGATATCCCCTAAATCTCATCTACTAAATAGTTTCTCCCTATATTTCCATGATTCTTAATAGAAGAGTGTTATTTTCCCATCTCTGATTTCCTAGAAAAAGTGTTGGGGTACAAGATCTTTTTTACTAGATGTAACATTCCATACTGAGGACCCATTAGGGGGGTCCTTCTATCTAAGAATATCCTCTGGTTGTAGCGTCATGCCATGTTTTATGGTCCATAGGTATTTTCCTCCCTTTAGCCATGTCCATGAGAGTTTATATCCCATTACTTAATTCAAATTATATGAATATCTGAGACTTAGACCTCCGAACATCTTTGGCTTTCAATGGTTGGTCCATGATACCAAGGCCCATTTCCTAAACTATTGAGCACCTCTGCATAAAAAATTTCAAAATTTTTATATCATTGATCTGTATGAATATTTAGGATCAACCATACGTGAAAGCTATTATATAATGATCAATTGGAGAACTACCTTAAGAAGGACAATCCCGCCTGCCAAATTGAGAGCCCTAAATGCCCAATCACTAACATTTGATTGGATATTTTTAAGAATGTCACTCCAAAAATAAAATTTTGAGTTAAACTCTAGAGTCATGTTGAGGTATCATATTCCAAAGCGAAATGACCTAGCAAGAAAGGTTTTAGTAGTCACAGGTGTATTGAAAAAGGCGATGCTAGATTTTTCATTGTTAATTAGAGTGCATGAGGATGTCATAAATTCATGTAGAATGTATTTGATATTTCTTACTTCCCTAAGGGAGAGTTGATAGAATAACATGATGTCATCCAGAAATTGTTGGTGGGTGATGGGAAGATCATTATCCCAATGGAAAAGGCGTTTGATTTGAGAAGAAAGAGTTGTAGATATCAAATATCTACCCAGTCATTCAGGTGCCATAATGAAGAGAAAATGAGATAGATGATCACCTTTCCATAGGCCATGGGAAAGATTGAAATTTCTAGTAGGATATCTATTGAGCGGGATCGAAAATAATGATGACAAGATGAGGTATGAAATCTAATTCAACCACTGTTGGTCAAAACTGAAATATTTTAGAATACTGATAAGGTATGACCAACTGAGGTGATCATAAGATTTCGACAAGTCCAAGTTGATCAACATGCCAAGAATTGTTTCTTCACAAAGTGGACGATTTCTTGTGAAGTAATTAGACCATCAACGATTTTCCAACCTTCTACAAATCCTATTTGTTTACGAGAGAGAAGGTTATTGATATTTTTCTTTATTAGTACTGAAATTAATTAATTGTTTTCATTATTTCATTATTAAATTTTATTTTTCTTTGTTATTTTTTATTTGGTTTTTATATCTCTTTATCATTTTATTACAACATATTTTTAAATTTTTTTATTAATGTTTTAGATTTTTATTAAAAAATATAATAATTATATGGTTATTGTTACTAAAAATTCATATTTCATTTCAATATTATTAATTTTAATCTAACTTATTAATACTTATTATATATAATATATATATATGGTACATATCATATTTTATGTTTTGATGATGGATCCACTTATGAACAAGAAACCTAGACGCTCCTTCAAAACAAATGTGGTAAATCCAAACCTAGAAACTAAGGTACATATCATATTTACTCTCAAATAATACATACTATATGAATATTAAATTGTTTTTTGGTATGTAAGGGTTATTCATGTAAATTTAGGGTGAAAAATAAATTTCTTAATATGATGAAAATGAACTATTCTTTTAATAAGTCTTAAAAATCTTTTTTATAAATATTTAGCATAGAAAGATTTGGATTTTATAAAGATAGAAATAAATTATTTATTCAATAAAGTTATATTGAATTTATAAAGAAATATTTTTTGGAAAGTGATTTTGTATTATTCTCTAAATCTATAATTACACTAAAAGGTATTTTTGACAAAATTTTCTCTCTCTAGGGAGACTGATAATAACAAAAAAAGTACTTTATGAAGAGAGGACAAATATAACTCGATACAAAATGAGATAAAAAAAAATACAGAAGGTTATTAGAGACCTTTGATGGGATACATGGCCAAGAGAGACTAATATCAAAAGACACATCGAACATGGACATTAGAAAACTACTCAAAGAGGTCTGCATCTAAAGTAGTGATCTATACATGTTCATTTCAGACATCATGATTTATTTCTGTTCCGGGAGGTATACTCCTGTGCTGCTCCATTTTTTCAATCCTATAATCTACCTTACCTATATGGTGTTGTAGGCAATCTAGTGAGTGAATTATCTCTTCCCAATGCTCCTATCTATCCACCAATGTTTGATCTAAGAGGATTCCATATGCTAATACAACTCTATAGTTTTCGTATATTTATTAAGCTAATCCTTGGTGTCCCTAATATCAGGCATCTAATCATCCCATTCAACTTGGAAGTTTGTGTTTTCTGAGGGTGCTCTATGCATCAGAGCCATATTCTTATCTTGAGTAATTTCCTCCTTCAAAGGACTTTTGATAATCTCTCAGAATGTCCCATAAGATACCCTCAATCAATGACGGATGTATGATTTCTCCGTTTGGGTACAGTCCCAAAAATATGCAACCCCTCTCTTGAGTTGTGCCCTCTAGAATGGCATTGGACATTAGAACAATTGATTCACCAACACCAGCTAAAACAATTATCAACTAAAACAATGATTGAAGATGACTACACTAAGATTGTAGAGTAATTGCAAGACCAAATAACCCAAAATTGAAGGCATGTTCCGAAGAAAGAGTAACCTAGGGAGTTCAACCACCAAAACTCCACTAAAAGTGGTTCAATAAGAAACTCTTCAATGCATTTTCTCTAGTCCAATAGTCACCACCTCAACATAGTAATACCGTGAAAAAACTAGGCCCTTCATGGATGCTCCAAAATTACAATGAAACAAAAAACTAACCAAATAAGAGATAAAAATCGGATGGGGACACCACTTAAAGGCAAAAAGACAACTTTAATGTAGAACCAAATAAAATCAATATATGAAATATTTTACCTAACATCCCCTTCCTTCCACAAAATGAAAATCTGTAAAACTACCTCCTTACCACTACTATTATAATATTGAAAATTATTGAAATTGGTTGACAGATAGAACCTACAATAAAACACATGGACTAGCCCACTTGGGGAGCTATTGGTCCGTAAAAATGACATGTCAACATTTTAAGGGAGACCACCCAGTCGAGAATTTAAAGCAGCTCCTTTTCCATTTAAGTGGTGGTTTTGACTAGTTTAATTGGGTCGAGTTACCCTCTCTCTACCTCTACTAGATTAAAGTAATACTTTCATTTACCAATAGAGAAGAGACATCAAATGTGCCCTCTTCCTAACTATGCAAGAAAATGATCCTTGAGATGATTTTATGACCCATCCAAGCCACAACTAAAGTTTTCCTCTTTGATAAGAGGACTTATATGTGTATTAATTAATATAAATATAAAATAACATTAGAATTCAAGTAAAAGGATAGAAAAACTAAAGCTATATTGATTAGAAAGATGTAGATCTAACCCAACTCAGAGAAATATAACTAATTGAATTGAGATTTAAATATGTCTAGCTTGTAGTGAATATCAAGTTATTGAAGTAGTTCAATTAGTTTATATTATGATTATCTAACATATCCTACTCAGATAACCTTTAGTCAGAACTATTAATCAACATCGTTTAGGAATTAGTTCACAAAAATGATGATGATTAGTAATCCAACAACTCGAATGATTAAACAATAATACAAGGAAATAGTTCACATCATATTATTGTTTGTTAAGATGGAATTAAAAGGTTGATCTCTAAGTAAATAGTTAGTCATAAATTAGAGTTCAGCACATCAGAGTAGAAATAAACAACAAGTAATTTTAATAAATCACTCAGATAGACAATCGTGCACAAATATGACTGAAAAATCACAAGTCTCTGCTATTATAAAATGAAACTAGTGTTAAAACAATATTCACTTGAATACCAATTTATTAAGTCCAATTCCCTTTCTTTGATCTCCAATAATCCTTTACGACTCATCAACTATGCTAATGAAACAAGAGCTTCAATAGTGCAAGCTCTGCTCATCATAAATAGTTTAGATATGTAGAAGATAAATCTCTCTATTCCTCACATCTGAGATTAAACTCTCCTCTCCACTACAACCCTAAATCCTTATTATAGTCGTCTATTTAGAATCGTGAATTATGGAGTTGAGAAGGATTTTTTCCATCATTCGAATCACCTCTACAATAATCAAAGATGGGTATTTATACATAATGGAAATATTAACATGTTTCCCAAATCTCTCAACAATAGAGTTGATTATAACATAGATAGATTTAATTGACATCCTGGCCAAAATGCACATGAGCACAATGAAATACATTGCCCAGTTTGGTTTGCACAGATAAGGATGATCTCGCTTATCTCCTACTTGTTTCAAACTGATAGGTGAAATCACATGTGAGGAACAACAAATTCAACAACTTTCTTTTATTACAATATCCCTTTACCATCTAGAGGAATTTCATTGTTGATAGACTAGATCTGTTTCAATACTCGCCTTGATCGTAAATGTCCGTTATAATAGAAAACATAATTAGGCATGGCGTAAAACAAAAATTGTAAAGAAGCTCTAATTATGCACAAAACCAATAGAAAAATCAAGTGGTTTTTTCAATTAATATGACAACAACCCCTAGAAGTGATAAGTGGCAAGAGCTAAGTGGTATTGGAGAAATGGATATTAGAAATTTTAAAAATGGGCACAAATGAAAAACGTTAATATTGGGAGGCTACGATATGGAGCAGAAAAAATATATTATTGAACTCTTCTTAATAAATATATTAGGTCCACTTATGAGAAGGAATAGTATGTCAGAGGTTTGATATGAGAGGTTGGAAAGGATAAAAACCGATTGGAAAGTCTTGATATGAATAGTGACAGGTTTATCAGAGATCGGAGGTCTGGTAATATTGGAAATCAATGACCAGAGGATATTAGAGGGGGAGCGAGAGGAGATATCGAAGATCAGTGTATAAGAGGGATTGGTTATTGGGATATATAAGAAAAGGCATTTAGGGATATCGACGATCTAATGGAGTGTTGTATTAGAGATCAGAGATTGCATAAATATGATATCCCAACTTTTAAGTGGTGTCACACTCTACAAAACTCCAATATAAGGAATGAACCCGATACAATAATAAATTGACTTTCACAAAAATATTATATTCGGAGGTCAAAATGGAATATCCATGATATAAAGTTTCCCGGGTGATGTGGCAACCAGAGATCACAATTCATGAGTGAGAAATGTTTATGTTGAATAAAACCTTTATTAAACCTCATTAAATTATTTATCAAGAGGAACAAAGATGGGGACATATCAGGGTTATGAACACTCTCTAATTTCCCTAGGTTGTGGAGAGAAACCTAGAGGTAGTCACAAAACAACTTGCAAAGGTGAGATCTAGCCCTTCCAACTTCCGAGAGGGATCTCCCTATCTAATTTAAATTTTCTCTTAAGGTATTAGGCTAGTTATTGAGTTATGAGGATGGATTTTCAAATATTTGGTTTTAAATTACAGGGAAATTCCATTAGGCATGGAGTCATGAGCCTTTGGGTGATCAAACACAAGAATGACAGAGCAGCTGTAATAGGGAAAGATAAGCAAACTTTTGGATCTTTTAAAGTTTTTGTGGAGTGTATAAGATGAGTATAATTTAAGTTCAATTAAATATAGAACATGTTGGGATTAACTCTATACTTAAAAACATAATGAAAACATTGATATTATTTACAAGCCAAAGCAGAGTACACTTAAGAAAATCCGGCCCTTTATCCTCTTGAAACAAGAGAGACTGAAACATATAGAAAAATGAAAAAATAACAATTTCACATGAGAAAGTAGATCACCAATTTCTTGACATGGGAATCCTTAAAAAAATACTCTCTTAATTATTACAAATTGATCAATTCAGTATAATGCACAACTTACATCAAAATATAGCTCCTTTATTGATACAAGTTCCAACCTATACTAAGTATTATTAAAACATATTTATATATTTGTTACTAAACTAAGTTTATATTCCAAAAAGGAACTAATTCCAAAATAATATCTAACAATTTCTACAAAAAAATATGAGTAATAAACTAAATATAAAATCAATCACTTGAAAACTGCAGAAATCTGCAACTGTTGGAAAATATTCAGCCTTCAAATCTGGAAATTGGTTTTGAAATTTTGATCCTCTAACCTGGAATCTAGAGACGTTGAAGTTGTCTTCATAAAACCTGCTAGCTTCCCTCTCAAATCCATTTAAATCTGCCACATGTAGCAACTAGTTTCTCCTTTAACTGTTATTACTAAGTCAAAAAATATGAAAATAATTGCATGTTTGTTGATGTTTTCCACCTAGTTGATCAATAGATTATTTTTATTTTGGAGTTAAGACAAATTTATGTGTTGAACCATTTTTCCATAGTATTTTCCTTCATCATAATTAAATAGTTCGTCACTATCCTAAAATATTTAGGAAGAAAATATTTTCAATAATATTTCCAAATAATTTGCTTAAGCCTATAAATGAATTTCAAAAAATAAAATTTCAAGATATTTCTTTGAATGGTTTAATAAACCATCCTCTTGTTTTGAAATCCATGTCTTGTTTTTCCTTCCCATGGATTTTAAAACCACATCTTGTTTCTCCTTCCCATGTATTTTAAAAACCATGCCATGTTTTGCCATGTTTGATAAAGTATTTTTAGTGAACCCCTTTACGCCTGTAATGTTTTTTAGATAAGTATTTATCCATATTTCATTTCCCATGCATTTCTCCTCTTTATACCAAAGAAAAAAAAAATTGTTTCTTCTCTGTCAATCTTTTTTTTTTACTCACACTCCTTTTATTTTCACCTGTAACCTCATTTACTTGCACCTGTAAATTCATTTCATAAATATATGACCTGTAAAAATCCTTTCACCTCAGTCAAATTTTACTCAGCCTCCCATCCATAAAATCATTTCATAAACATATGAAATTTCCCTTATTTCATTTCTTGCCACATTTTATAAAATTTGAATGAATATGAATAACGGTTTTGAGGGGGTGGGGTAGGTAGTAAGTGGTTTAGGAGGGCAGTGGGGAAGTGGGTAGGGGGGTTCTAAAATAAATGAGCGTGGTAAATTAAAACAACTTTTTCGAGGGGTGGGGATAAGCTAAAAGTTGAATAGGTCATCCCCCAGCCTAAATTCATCAATAATCATCGATGTAAATATTCACATATATTGAGGCATTTCACTTCAGGGAAGTTTAATGCATGAATTGCAGAGTGGGGTGATAACTTAGTTTGACCTTTTGATTCTGACTTCAAAATTAATTATTGAGTAATGCATGAAAGTAAATGCGGTTATAATGTTTTAGGGGTAAGTTAAAAGTTGAATAGGTCATCCCCCACCCTAAATTCATCAATAATCATCGATGTAAATATTCACATATATTGAGGCATTTCACTTCAGGGAAGTTTAATGCATGAATTGCAGAGTGGGGTGATAACTTAGTTTGACCTTTTGATTTTGACTTAAAAATTAATTATTGAGTAATGCATGAAAGGAAATGCAGTTATAATGTTTTAGAGATTGGGTTGCTCAGTTATTTTTGAATTGAGTTTAATATTTCAAATAAATAATTTTGCATTTTATATATATATTGTAAAATTAAAACTCATTTAAAATAAAAACTATTAAAGATAACTTAGAGACATTTCATCCTTTATAAATGGAAAGGGTTGTTTATAATTGGCCTATGACACCCCACTGATGATAAATTATGACCTTTGTACAAAGAAATTTAGACTATAAGAAAACGTGAATTTGTAGGCTCAATTTTACTAGCAGATTCCCACAATTAATAATTCAATAGATTGACTCTAATTACCTATATTATAGGAGGCTAATATTGGCTTTAATGGGGATGGAATCGTTCTTGTGAGGTGCCAAGAACACCATAGGATAGCAGCCTAATCCATTGGGATGATCCCAAACCTGCAACATGCTACACCGTGAAACCACTGCAACTGGAACCCAACTGGTAATTTGTTCCAATCCTTAAATTGAACCAAATCCATTCTTCAAACTAGAATCTAAAATGTACACTTCACACTAAGAACTTTGCTGCAAATATTAAAATAAATCAAAAATTTGAAAACGCATCACCAAAGTCTTAGGGCCTTCTCGTTGGGCTTCAAACTTTGATGGTCGTTATCCACAACTAATGAAAGTATTTACACTAGGTGGTATCTTCTCTCCAACATAGCAAACCAATGAAATGGGTACTTGAGTAAGTTTTTCTCATACTTCTCATGAGCAGGTAGAAAAGGTGTGGGACTCGCAACCCAAACTCTCGCTAATGTTGTTGAATGTAATCCATAAACATAAGAACAACATTTTTCCTTGATGAATTCAATAGATTGGGTAGAGAATCTTGAAAAACTTGAAAGGTTACTTTTTCATGATCGGCAGAAGGACTGCTTTCTAAAGATAAGGGAGTAATTTGTTTATAAATATTTCCATATTCATTTGAAGCAACCAATTCATCCACAACAATAACATACATAGGTTCCAGGACAAATTGTTCTTCTTCAACAAACTCTTCATTTTCTGAACCTGGAGGAAGATTTTCAATTTACACAACTACATCTTGAGTAAAAAAATGGTCTACACCAATGGGGCCTAAAACAATCTACTCTACCTTATAATAATCCTGAATAATTTCATTGTTGAGAATTTTTATGCATGTAGTTTCATAAATTTTCTCTTCAGAAATTTCTGCATTAAACTTAAAGGAACAAACTTGCTGCATATTATATTGCTAAAAATAATGGATGGATCATGGCTTTCCTAAGTTTAGATGCTATCAAACTCAAAATTCTGATTTTCATAATTGACTTCCTAAATTCAAAACTCGAGCAAAGAATGGAATGAAAGACAACTAGAATGATCATTTTTATTTCTTGAAGTATGAGAAAATTGCTGTAAACTATCATCTGTAAGCTATGTTTCTTCATTACAACAAGGCTTCTTTGTCTCTTATCCTTCTAAAGGTATAAATGTTGTGAAATGTCATCAACAAGTTCATTAGAAAGTAGGTCATTGAAATAAAGATTTGTTTCATCTTCAATCATGAGAGAAATAACTACTTGTTGAAAAATTTCTTGAGTGTCATAGCAACCATCTTCTTCATCTTCTTCATGGTTGAAAGGTCTCTCATGAATAGCCTCTGTAATATCCTCATCCATTTATTGATAATCTTCATAAAAACTTTCTAAATCCTCAATGCAATTGTCAAAATGTGTGCAACTATCTTTGAACCACAACAAAGAGGGATGATGCTCTTTATATCTCTCATAAAATATTGTATGAAAATATCTAAGAGAATATAAAAAATTACGTGGCAAGCTTCCATACCGTGATTGTGCATTTCCCTCGAAGGAAACCATGAACATACTCATATAACAATCTTCATGAAATTTAAATTTAAACTTATGGATGTGCATATGCAATCTAATCAGATGCAAAGTAGCATCATCTCCTATTTGATCTTTGAAGGTAGGTAAATAAGTATAGCATATTACACCAGTCACTTAGTTTGGAAAGCTTGGAATATCAATGTGATGCATAGAAGCATACTTTCTAGATTGAGAACTCATCCTGATTTATGGATCCTACTACCACTGGAGTCTTTAGATCAACTTCAAACTGTTTGGAGTGGTCGGGTGAATTTTTCAGCCTTCATATGTCTGATTGTTGTCCACCTTAGCCACCATATCTGAAACTTGAGAGTCTTTCCTAGGGAAGATGAAACATTTCTTCCCCAACTTGGTTGCCAAAAGGTTATCACTCTATAATTTCCCTAGGCTATAGAAAGAAAGCCAGAGGTAAGCACAAAACCACTTGTAATGCTTGGATCTAGCCCTTCGAGCTTCATAGAAGGATCTCTCTATTTGATTTAAATTTTGTACGGTATCTCTCTATCTGATTTAAATTTTGTATTAAGATATTATGCAATTTATTGAGCTCTATGGTTGGAAATTTCAGTGAAAGTCCATTGGGCATGGAATCATGAGTCTTTGGGTGGTCAAACACAAAAATGATAGACTGGCTGTAACAAGGCAGGATAGGCAAACTTTTGGATCTTTTAAATTATTTGTAAAGTATATAAGATGAATGTGATTTAATTTCAATTAAATATAGAGCATGTAGGGATTAATTCTATACTTAACAACATAATGAAAACATTGATATTATTTAGAAGGCAGGGTATAATACACTTAATAAATTTCATGCCTTTATCTTCTTAGAATAATAGAGACTGAACATATATGGAAAACTAAGAAAATAACAATTTCACATGAGAAATCACATCACCAATTGCTTGACACAGAAATACTGGAACAAAAACTCTTTGTATTATTGCAAATTGACCACTTTAGTACAATGTAGGACTTACATCAAAATATAACTCCTTTGTTGATACAAGATCCAACCTATACTAAGTCTTATTACAACATATTTATAGATTTCTTACCAAACTAACTTTGCAAAAAAGAACCGATTACAAATAATATCTAACAATTTTTGGAAAAAATACCAACAATAAACTAAAGGTAAAATCAATCTCTCGAAAACTGCAGGAAATCTGGAATTGTTGGAAAATCTTCAGCCTTAAAATCTGGAAATTGGTCTTTACATGTTGATCCTCTGCCTTGGAATCTGGAGAGCTTAATATTTTCTTCACAAAACTTTTTATCTACATCGAATCTCATTAACTTTGCCACCTGTATAAACTAGCTGCCACTTTGACTATTATTTTTGAGCCAAAAAATCTGAAAATAATTGCATGTTTGTCCATGCTTTCCACCTAGTGTATCAAAAAATTATTTGTATTTTGAAGTTAAATAAAATTTATGTGTCGAACCATTTTTCCATAGTATTTTCCTTCCTCATCATTAAATAGTTAATCAGTGTATCAATAAATTATTTGTATTTTGAAGTTAAATAAAATTTATGTGTCGAACCATTTTTCCATAGTATTTTCCTTCCTCATCATTAAATAGTTAATCACTGTCACAAAATATTTGGGAAGAAAATATTTTGAATAGTATTTCAAAATATTTTACTTAAACCTCTAAATGAATTCCAGAAAATAAAATTTCAAAATAATTTTTTGAATGATTTAATAAACCATCCTCTTGTTTTAAAACTCATGTCCTTCTTTTAAATCCATTTATTGTTTTTGCTTCCCATGGATTTTAAAAATCATGTCTTTCTCCTTCCCATCGATTTTAAAAGCCATGTCTTATTTCTCCTTCCCATGGATCTTAAAAACCATCTCTTGTTTCTCCTTCCCATGGATTTTAAAAACCATGTCTTGTTTTGCCATGGTTGATAAAGTATTTTTACTTTACCCTTTTACTCCTATAAATTTTCTTGGATATATATTTATCCACATTTCATTTCCCATGCATTTCTCCTTTTTACGCCATAGAAAAAAAATTTCTTACTCACCCTCCTTTTATTTTTACCTTCAAATGAGCTTGCACCTTTAAATTCATTTCATATCATTCTTACTCACCCTCTTTTTATTTTCACCTTCAAACTCATTTACTTGCACCTCTAAATTCATTTCATAAATATATGACCTGTAAAAATCCTTTCACCTCATTCACGTTTTACTCAACCTCCCATCCATAAACTCATCATTTTATAAAATATGAATGAATATGAATAACAGTTTTCGGGGGATAGGGTAGGTAGCCGTTCTTACTCACCCTCCTTTTATTTTCACCTTCAAACTCATTTGCTTGCACCTCTAAATTCATTTCATATCGTTCTTACTCACCCTCTTTTTATTTTCACCTTCAAAACTCATTTACTTGCACCTCTAAATTTATGAAATATGACCTGTAAAAATCCTTTCACCTGATTCACGTTTTACTCAACCTCCCATCCATAAACTCATCATTTTATAAAATATGAATGAATATGAATAACGGTTTTCAGGGGATAGGGTAGGTAGTATCTTGTTTAGGAGGGTCGGGGTCCGAAACAAATGGGAGTGGTAAATTAAGAATCTTTTTCAGGGAGTGGGAGTAGGTTAAAAGTTGAATAGGAAACCCACCCTGAAATTCATTGTGGTTCTAACATTTTAGTGACTGAATTTCTAAGTTATTTTTTAATTGAGGTGAATATTTTAAATAAATAATTTATATATATATATATATATATATATATATATATATATATAATATTAAAATTTATTTAAACTAAAAATTATTAAATACATTTTAGAGATGTTTCATCTTTTAGAAATGGAATGGTTTTTGTTGATAACTAGCTTATGATACACCATTTAATGACCCCTTAGGAACCTTTGTACAAAGACAATTTAGACTATAAGAACTGGGGAGTTTGTAGGCTAAATTTTACTAGCTGATTCCCAATAAATATCTGGACAGATAGACTCTAATTACCTATATTATACGACCCTAACAGGGGTTTTAATATATCATAACATTTAAACATTGTAACCCCTATATGTGATCTTTGAAATATGCATAAACTACAACCATTTGTTACATAAGATGAAGGCCTTGGATATCAAGACTTTGGATATCAAAAGGGCTTATATCACAAATTTTTCACTGATCCTCCCTGACATCTAGAGGACGAGGACGTGGGGTTCTGAAATGTGTAAACCCGGTATATATAATAGTTTTATTTCCATTTGTATTAAGTTTATGAATGAAATTTGAATGTTTATATTTCAAAACAACTAGCCACTTGTAATATAAATGGTTTAGTCCTAATATTACTTTGAAATAATAAAGCCACTTTAACATTGGAGCTTTGTCTCGAGGGTTATGGAAAGGATAAAAATACTATATACAAATATAAATAAGAAGTTTATCAAATAAAGCAATAAAGTTTATAAAACAAAAAGTAATGTACATTATATACATCCTACAATGCCAAAGATCAGAAAAACATCCAATCTTCAATGAAGCGCCATTTGCAAATCAAATGTGCAAATGAGATCAAGCGAGTTCTGATAGGAACATAATAACAAAATGAACTCATTCAGGCAACCAATATTCTAAAAAAAAATAGTATTATGACCAACAATTCAATAAAAGGGTCCCCATAATGAGAATTAAATGAATAATGGGGTTGTTGTGTTTTTACCACAACAGGAGGGGAGAACATAAACCAAACACCAAACGTTGTTATACGTCTAATAGTTCAAACATTGAGTCTTATAGTGATAATCCATAGTGACTATCTCATTAACCATCTTGTTTAGTTCTAAGAGAAAAGAATTCCACCAAACAAAAATGAAAATAAAATTTTGTATATAAGGGTGGAAGCAACCTTTAGGGTTAGATACGGCATGCATAGTGATAAGGAAATAGACCCACAACTTACCTCCCATCTCCACTTAGATCATAAAGAAAACAATGATCCTTCCTCACACTTTCCATTCCTTGACATACTCCAAATATGGAAAAAGTAAAGTACTAAAATTAGGGGCTAGAAGCAAAGTGGATTTACCCACTAATTGTTTCTTTTCCTTATGATTGGGAGAGAACGTCATCCCCCCTATACTTGACCAACAAAACTATGACAATTGAAATACACTACCAAAAACATGTAGCAATGAAAGTGATTGCATGAAAGGCGACATTGCCTTGGAGGTCTCCTCCAAGCCTATCTCCTATAAGCCCACTCTAACCACCAGTAGGTAGCTATCCTTCACAACAACCTAATTACTTTATCCAAACTAGCCGCAATCATTGCCATGCTAGAAATTTATCAAATTGATTGCTAGAATTTCCCTTTCTTTCATTGAACAAACACACTGGCAATTCGTACCATGTATAACCTAACTTCTATTCTCTTTCATTGATAACATCAACTACTACACAGTCACCATTCAAGGTTTGGATCGTTCACATTAAAAATTGTTAAAAAATTATATATTAGAGAGAAATGGAAGACATAAAATATTTGTAGAAACATAAAGACAAAATATGCATAAAATAAGAAAGACATATATATCTGGTTCACCCAATTTGGGCTATGTCCATGGGGAAACAACCAACCCTTTATTTATATTATCAAAAAAAATGAATAGATACAACCTACAACAAATCTGTTGTAGTTTCATCTTCGCTCTCACACAATCTCCTCTCTTTTTTTCGCTCAAAATACACATATACATAGCCACAATAAAATTACCTCATATATCACAAGGTTTTTCCTTATAGGGTAAAAAACCCTACATTAAACATAACTTCTACCATGAGATCATCCGCTTAATGAATGGCTCAGATTGATTACAAAATTACAATATTTTACAACGCAATTTTACATAAAGGTCGTCACCCCCCCATCTTGGACCACGCTAGTGATGATCAGAATGGGTGGTGTTGCCACCCCATTATGAAATTTGGTCCAATGTGGAAATACCTCTGAATAAAGAAGATAATTAGGCTCCACACCCAACAATCCCCAACTTGGAGATTGATTTGAGAACACCATCGATGCTTCATTTGTTGGATAAATATTCCACTTTGGATGTGGTTGTTTCTCATCTTCATCATCATACTTCAAGAACAATTGAAACTAAGTAGAATCTCAGTTTGTTCCTGGTTATAACTTTTGTTAACATATCTATATGATTTTGGCTAGTGTGTATATTTTCTAGCTTCAATTGTACGTCTTCCTACACTGATCATATGAAATGGTACTTGATTTGTATATGTTTAGTATTCAAATGAAAAGTTGAGTTCTTTTCAATATGAATGGAACTTTGGTTGTCACTGTATAACCTGTCCAACTACTACTTCTTACACAATCTATCTAGAAACCTTTCTAACGAAATCATTTCTTTACTAGGCTCTCTAACAGTAACATACTCTGCTTCTGTCGTTCAGAGTGCAACAATACTTTACAATTTTGAAAGTCAACTAACAATTGTTCCACCTACATGCAACACATAGCTTGTGGTGATCCACCTGTTATCTCTATCACCTCCCATATCTACATATATCCTTATAGTGTAATGTTTGAACCAATAAAGAAAAATTATTTGATACATGATACCTCTCAAATACCTGAGAATCCACTTCACTCCCATCCAATTTTCTCTTCTTGGATATTTCATGTACCTGCTTACAACTACCATTGCACATGCAATATCATGCCTTGTGTAGACCATTGCATACAATAAGCTTCCAAATGTTGATGCATATGGAACATTAGACGTACAATCCATCTCTTCCTCACTCTTTGGACACATCTCCTAACTTAGTTTTAAATGGATATGGAAAGGTGTAGTAACTAGTTTTGCGTTCTTTATATTAAAATTTTCCAACACCTTTTGTATGTACTCAGTCTTAAACATTCTTAATTTGTGATTTTTCTGTCTCTAGTTACTCTCATACCAACGGTTTTCTTTGCAGCACGCAAGTCCTTCATTTCAAATGAATTTTCCAATTTTACTTTGAGAACATTTATCTTGTGCATGTTATACCCTGCAAAAAGCATGTCATCTACATACAATAACAATATAATATAGCTTCCATCATTTTTCCTTCTGAGATAAACACAATGATTAGAGTGACATATAATATAATGCATCAATAAACCTGTCAAATTTTAGATACCACTATCTTCGAGGCTAGTTTAGGATAGTAAAGCTCTTCTTCAACCTGCACACTAGTTTCTCCTTCTCATTGACCAAATATCCTTGTGGTTGCTCCATATATATCTCTTCCTTCAAATCGCCATGGAGAAAGGTCGTCTCTACCTCTAACTAGTAAATAAGCAAATATTTTGTTGTTAATAGAACTAAAATAGTTCTGATTGAAGTCATTTTAACAACAAGAGAAAATATTTCACCAAACTCTATACCTTTCTTGTATGCAAACCCCTTCACCACAAGTCTAGCTTTATACCTTTTTCTACCTCTAGCTTATTCCTTCAACCCCACCAAGTCCCAAGTCTGATTATGTACCAAGGAGTGCATATTTTATTTCATGGCTAGGTCCCACCTCTTCCTTGCTTCTACCTACAATTCTTCTTCATAGAATTCTGCTTCACCAAAATCAGTCAACAATACATAATATACTGAAGGAGAGTATCATTCATGGGATCTACTTATCCTGCTAGATATTCTACCACCAATCTCGAGTGTTTGAGGTGCCTTTTCGTATTGTGGTTGATGTGGTTTTTATGGTTGTTTATCATTATGATTTTCAGGCACCTTTCCTTTTTTTGTGATCATCAACTGTGTATTCACTTTTTTATTTTTCTTATTTGTTTTCCTACATCTGAACCTTATACCAAACATTTTCATTGAATATGAGATATATTCTCCTAATGGTTTTATTATTTTCATAATCATATAAGCGATAACCAAAATCATTAACACCATATCCAATAAAGGTACATTTCTTTGATTTTTCTTCAAGCATTGTTCTATTTTCTTTATTAATGTGGATAAAGGCTTCACAGCCAAAAGTCTTTAAAAATTAGTAGTTTAACTTTTTACCTTTCCATGCCTCCTCTGGGATACCTCCATCCAAGGAGCTTGAAGGCTCTATGTTTATTAGATAGACAACAATATCTATAACATCTACTCAAAATTGTAAAGGAAATATTGCATGCAATCTCATGCACCTTGCATGTTCCATGATTGTCATGTTCCATGAGTGTCATGTTCATCCTTTCTAACATACCATTTTCCTATGGTGTTCGAGGAATTGTCTTCTCTCTAGAAACTCCATTCTTTAAACAATTCTTGTTAAAATCTATGTTGTAATATTCATCTCCATTGCCTGATCTGAGACACTTCAACATTTTTCATATCTCATTCTCAACCAAAGCTTTCCATTTATTGAAAGTATCAAATACATCAAATTTATTTTGAATATAATCAATCCAGGTTTTTCTGGTTGCATCATCAATAAAAGTAACATAATAATGAGAGCCACTGAGATATGATACCTGATCAGGTCCCCATACATTTATATATTCAAGCTCTAATTTTTCTCTGTTCTTTACTTTCCCAACTCTGAGGAATCCAACTCTCTTTCATTTTCCATAAACACAATTCTCACAAAATTCCAAATCAACATGCTTCAAACTTGGAAACAAATTTCTCGACTGAAGGATATGCACCCCCTTCTCACTTATGTGCCCTTTCTTATGATGCCACAATGTTGTATCTAATCTTGTATAGGTTAAATCATTAATATAATTATAAATACCATTACATAAATACAATGTACCAAGCTTTTCTCCTTTTTCTATTACCATGGTTCCTTTAGTGACCTTCCAAGTTTTATCTGTAAAATTAGTTACACAACCTTGACCTCCCAACTACCTTGTTGAAATTAGATTTTTCTTCAGATCTAGAACATACCCTCCCTCCTTCAATAGCCATTAGTTTCCATTTGATGTTTTATGAAAAAATTGCACATTCCAATGGTTTTATAGTGTTTATCGTCACCCAAACAAACCTATCCAAAATCTCCTTGAACATAATCATGAAAATGTTTCCTATCAGGTGTGGCATGTAACGAGGCCCCTGAATCTATTTCCCAAGAATCAATAATATTTTCTAATGAAATAATAAAAGCATCTTTCAACACATCACTTGTCACATCCGTTTCATAATTGTTTTCTTGTTGCGCGTCTCTTTCTTTTCCCTTTCGAGACTTACAATATTTCTTTAGGTGTCCTCTCTTCCCACATTTCTAGCACACTTTTTCCAATCAGGACATGGATCTTCCTTTCCTTGAATTATAATGATATATTGTGCTCTTTCATATTTCCATTTCTCTTCCCTAGTCTCTGTAGTCAAAGCATTACTTGATGTCTCATTGGAGCTTTTCCACCGCATTTCCTCGCTAAGGATTGCACTGACAACATCATCAAAATTTAAAGTACTACATCCAGAGATAAAGTTACTAATAGCTATAACTAAACCATTCCAACATTCTGGCAATGAGCACAGAAACAACAAAGCCCCAACTTCATCATCAAAATTTATCGGTACAAAACTTAACTAACTAGTAACTATGTTAAATTCATTTAAATGAACAACAACAAATCCACCTTCTGACATCTTTATATTAAACAAATTCTTTATTAGAAATACCTTATTTGAGGTCGAAAGTTTTTCATATAGTTTGTCCAATGTCGACATTAAACCATCTGTTGTCGTTTCCTTTGAAATACTAAAGGCTACTCATGCTGCTAGGCACAATCGTATTGTTTGAAGTGTCTTTCTGTCGAGAATATCCCATTATGTGTTTGACATACTCGTCTGCTTCTTTGTCTTTCTTCTCAATGGTAGGTACAAATATTTAGGATATAGATAATCTTCCATCTGCATCTTCCACACCTGGTAGTTTTGGATGTTAAATTTATCGACCCTAAACCTACCATATTTTGCCATTGGTCCCACTCGTACAAGGAAACCTTCTCTCCTGTTATTTTATCAACCAAATAGACCTTCATCTCTAATACCACTTCGTAAAGAATTATGTATTATAGAGTAATGGAACAAAAAATATTGCAGAAACATAAACATAGAAAATGCATAAAACAAGAGAGATACACATATACCTGCTTCACCCAATTTGGGCTACGTCCAAAGAGAATAGCTAGTCCTTCCTTTATATTATCCAACAAAATGAACAGATACACCCTACAACAAATCCGTTGTCATTTCCTCTTCTCTCACACACAATATCCTCTCTCTTTCTCACTTAGAATACACAAATACATAGCCACAATACAATGCCCTCATATATAGCGAGGGTTTTCCTTCTAGGGGAAAAACCCTACATTAAACATAACTTCTACCATTATATCATTAGCCTAATGAATGACTCTAATTGACTCTGAAATTACAATATTTTATAAGGCAATTTTACATCTATTTTTAGTCGTCGCCCCCCTAGATCCCGGTGGCTATGATCACAATGGCTGGCATTGCCGCCCCATTATGAACTCGAGTCCAATGTGGTGATACATCCTAGAAACGAAGATAATAAGGCTCCACACCCAACAAAATTCACCAATGAAGAGTATCACATACCCCAACATATTTTCTAGGTTAGGTGGCGACATCCACCAACATATTTTCCAGGTGGGGTGGCGACTTCCCCTGACATATTTTCCATATGGGATGGTGATGTCCCTCGACATATTTTCTGGGTGAGGTGGCCATGTCCCACACCACGTTAGTCACCCTATTTACGGAATTTGGAAAGAAATACTAATTTTATAAAGAAAGAACATTACAATTGCGAAGAAAAAAGGAAAACTGATATCCAATTTCCTTAAAAGAAATTCTTGTTCATCAAAAAATTTACATGATTAACAAGAAGAAATACAATAATCATTTATTACATTATTATGAGTTATCACTAGCCTAGATCTAGCCTAGATCCACTTTAACTCTCGGATGAAATCTCTTTTAATTTTCAAAGAGATTTGTATCTCAAAATATTTGATCTGTCTTTACCCTTCATGGATTTGGAGTTAAGATGGATTTAGGCTAGTAGTAAAAATAATATAATTTGTATTTTTCATTTCAACTTTAAAATATACTTGAAGTATTAGTAATTTTTTTTCCAGATACTACTTTTATAAATTAGTATAAATTATACCATATTAATAGTAATTTACATTGTAAATATTTGGAAAAAAAATATTATAAATTTCTTGTTTTCTAAGATTATTAGTTGATAATTGTTGAAATTTTAAGTTGTAAATAGATCAAAATTAATGAGAATATTAAAAATAATTGGGCATAGTCTAACCAATAGTGAAAGTGGTTTTTGGGCTAGAATCTAACATTACAATTTCTAGGAAGATTGTGATTTCATGTTGTTTGGAATATATTTTTGAATGCATAAATGGATTATGTACTCTGAAATCTTTGCAAATTAGACAACTTAAACATTTGATTTTTTTAAATTTATACTGTAAAGAATCTCCCAAAAAATTAATTTTCTCTATTAATTACACTACCCAATATACTATTAAATTACTATCCTTTTTAATATCAATTAAATTAAATATATATAATAAATATCACTTAAATCTATAACTTAATAATAAGCTATTCATTTTTAACAATAATTTGTGATAAAAGTGTGATAAAAATGTGATTTCACATGTTCTAGTCATAACCAATTATTTTTTAGTTTATTTAACTTATTATATTTTTTTACATAGTTTTGTGATTTATATTTATCTAATATACTATTTTTTCCTCATTTAAAATGATCGAAATAAATCATTATTTATATAGAATTAACTGATAAACCAGAAATTCAATTATTATTCTTTTCTATATATTTTCCCTAACATCTAAAAAATATTGACCTACAAACTCACATGACACCTACATGTATATCTTATACCAAAACATAAAACATAGACTATCCAATAATAAACATAAAACATAGAGCACCCTAAGTGGATTTATTAGTATTTTCTCCTCGAGTTTTAATAATCTCATATTCTAATACGCTCTCAGGAATTAATTTTCCTCATATTATTAGTATTTTCTCTACGAGTTTTCATAGATTCATATTCTAATATGCTGTAGAGAATGAATTTTCCTCGTATTTCTAATAGACTCTCCAGAAAGAATTTTCATTGTTGGTTTTATTTTTCGTTTATAATATACGGGACAAAAAATAAAGAAAATATCTTATAAAAAATTATTAATAAGATAATTGATAAAGTTATCATTAACATAATGAGAGTACAAATTTATGAACAAAAGAAGTTTAAGAAAAGTTAATAAAAATTTAGTGGAAAATTATGAAAAAAAATATATTTTTTAAATTTTTCTAATTTCCTACTTTCTTATTTTCCTTAAAATCCCCAAACTTCCCATCAGAAGGCAATCCCACATTTAAACGTTATTTACTTTATTTAAATATTGAGCGGCCACTTTTAGAAATTATGCCCGGCATCCCTATCATCCTTAAAAAATTAAAAGATTATATACGCTTTTGACCTCAGGTTAGTAACTAGATATTCAGTCGTGCCATTACATTACATAATGGGAAATGTTCCAATCACTCTCTCCTGTAACTCCCTATCAACATTTATCACTGATCAGTCCCAACTTAAATTTATTAAATTCTTATAATAAAATTTATGATAACCTTTCGTCCTCTTTAAAACCACAAATAGAGGCAAGCATACTCTTGCTTTAATATTCTTCAGCCGAAGACGTGGTAGGGCGCTGAAAATAGAGTAACTATTCCGTGCCCTGAAAAAGGTCGAGTTCACGTCATTTTCTTATAATTGATACTCAAATAATGTTCTGAAATAACACACAATTTCTTTTATCTAACATGGGCTAAATCAATAATGCTTTTCCCTAATTCTTTTATCCTCTGATTCCGAACCAAGTTTAGGGTAGAAAAGCACACTTTCTTCCAGGCTAAGAATAAGAAAGAAACCATTGAAATTACTGAAGAGGATGCATATTAAATTGCATTATGTGAAACAGTTTTTTTTGTTTTTGGACGTTGTGGTTCAGGGATACTTTGGTCATTGGGTGGCGCTAAGTCGAAAAATCATGGAAAAATCTGGGCTGATTCATACGTCCAAAAATCATAGAAAAATCTGCGCGGATCGATAGGGAAGGGAATCTAGCCCTGCAGGGCACTAACAAGGCCTAACCCCAAGGGCTTTGCCGAGAATGGACCCTGTAACCTCTAGCTCTGTGGCCCACTAACAAGGCCTAACCTCAAGGGTTTAGTGGAGAATGGACCATGTTACCTCCCAATAACAAAGCACTCATTTGAACAAATGAACTAACCCTTGAAACTACATTAAGCCAAACAGTTATTTCAATGAGTAAGGGCTTCAATGCCAGTACAGCGATTAAAAAGTTCAAATAAGCAACAAAATGTCATATTTAAATATTTATTAATAAGTCACTTAAATTTAATGAATGTACTGAAAAGGCCATAAGTTTTTTAACATAAAAGTTGCTTAACAACTCATCATAAATATAAATAAAATGTTTCGCACACATAAAAAGGCCTTAGACAATTATTTTATCAAGAAATAATAAATACAATGACTTGAAAAGTTCGTAATCTGCTAAAATTGATAACAGTCATGGGCTGGCTTATACTCTCAATGGCGTCCCAATCCTATCACGCTTATATTACTGAATGTTTCGATTTTCTTTCAGATTTTAAAAGGCCGTGGTTGCTCCTATCCTATTATTCGGCTGTGACGTTGTTTGATATGTTGAGATTACCCTAAGAATGTCATGTGTTTAACGCAGGTTATACACATTTGATTTAATAAATTTTAACTCAGTTTAATGGTTTTATGTTAGTCATTTATTTTAAACGTGAAATATTTATAAAGATTATTTAAAATTGTAATTTTAAGTTATTATAATTGAGAGGCATAAGAAAAAATTATTAAAAATTATTTTGTAATTTAAACCACCAACGGTTACAGTGATTTTAAAAAATATATCACTAATATATCGCAACTTTACCATGGTAAGACCATTTCTTTTCATAAATTTTATGAAATTGTTAAGTATAAATAAGTGCACACTTCCATCACATTGAAAATAAACCACCAAAGAGATAGAGGACTGTTTATAGTATTGCAGTGGCATATATTCACATACAAAACCATCACTGATAGATGGGTATTTTATTCCATCCTAATATTTTCAAAATAACAGATCACTGAATGACAAAGATCTATTATAAAATTGTAATGGTTATCAACTGCACAGTACATTGTATTGCGCTTTCATATATTCACGATTCAAAAATATCACTGATCGATCGGTATTGTAATCCATCTCAATATATTGAAAGTAACAAACCACATAGTGACAGAGATCTTGTATTGAAAACTTGCAACGGTTATCAACTGAAACTGCTCTTGCTTAAATTCTTTTAAACCGTTTCCGCTTACTGGTCGTTTCATCGTCGTTCTTTTCCTGGCTGCTGTATGTCGGTGCAGTACAGCTTATGGACGGGTCATCAGTAACATCAGTAACATCACTATGAGTGTCTTCATCTTCGTTCTCAGTTTCTATTTTGAGAAAAGCGGCCCCCAACGGCGGTCCAAGAGCGTTGGCTTCGGCAAAACCTCTGGTACTGAAGTTCTCCCGGGAGCTGAGCACAAAATTGGGAGATTCGTTTAGTTTGAACAATGTCAAAACTAACATGCGGGGGGCAATGGATCTTGGAGCTTCATACGGAACCACCTCCTGCAAAGAGCCTGGTTTAAGAAAGAAAGATATTGATAATTAGGGTTAGCACTACGAGGGATTCACTTGATCGATTTGGAGTCCAATGAATGAAGAAAAATCATGATGGTACCTTCATACTGGCCGATGGTAACAAATGCCGTAACCATCCTGTACAACGTAGGATTAATAGAGCTATTACGAAATTATTGAAAGGGTAACGGTACTATATCATCATAAATTTGATCAGAGTTCAAGATATGACAACATACCAGTGCAAATACTCGCCTCTCGGAGAGTCTGGATCCGTCATAATCTGATTATCAATTTATCAGAACGGTAACAATAGAATTTCGATTTGACGAAAAGTTATTTAAGTAAATATTGAAGAATGAAAATGACGAAATAGCAATGAAACTTGCCACTGTTATTAATGTGGGGTTCCTGAAGGACTCCCTTAAACCGGGACCATCTGGATCAAAATTGAATCCAAGATAATGTGGGCTTTCTCGCAAATCACCAAGCAATACTTCATCACCCGAGCTCATTTGTCTATCGCCGTAGAATGGATAAATGATTATGTGAGGATTGAAATCGTCCACGACGCGTCCGATAGCTCCAGCCTCTATCAGTTCCTGCCTTATCTCATCCATATGCGACACCAACAGAAACTTGAATCAAGACGAATGAAAGAGTCTCCTAAATCTAATGAAATCTCTCAACTGATGCTTATAGTGTTGTTGTACTACCGAAAGGATTGAGGGAGATGGCGGCTTCCGATGTTCTTGATGGATTCTTGAAAGCCGGAGGAGCGGAGACAATCGCGCAATACAGTGATACCAGACATAATCGCAGAAATCATATAATTTTCCGAAATTTGAAACGTTTAGTACCAACAACATCTACTTAAAATAATTTAGGTTTTAATTAAGGTAGCTTTAACATGATATTCTTAATAATAAATATTTTGTTGTTTTTATTTATTTCAAGAATAGGATAATTATATTAATGTATGTGGTATACCATAACTCTATATCAATAACATTAATTATTATTATTATTTTAATAATTATAATGAATATAATAATTATTATTACACTATAATAATATTATTGATATTATCAATAATATAATTAATATTATAAATCTAAATAATTAATATTAAATTCTAGATTTAATATTATCAAGTATTTGGGTTAATATTATCAACTTAAAAGGAAGATGTTCCTCCCAATTGTGTCGAGCGAGTTTTTTTATCCTGGTTTTGCTTTAGGGTTTTGTCATTGGTCACCATGTCGAGGTGTGGAGGAGGGAGTTTAGCTCCTTCCTAGAGTCAAGTGGTTGCAAACAGAAGCAAGGGAGTTGGATGACATCGCTTTAAGAAACCAACGAAGCTGGTAATAGAGGCTAAGAATACAGAAAAATCGTAAACTATTAGACCTCAAGGAGACGCAGAGAATCATGAGGAAGCTAGTAAGGAGAAGAGGATAGAGGTTAGCAGTCTGAAACTTGCTCCTATGAGTACATCAGGGGTCTGTAAACCCAAGTCGACTACTATTCTTCGAGTCATTTTAAGTGATCGAGCGCTGCAGGTGTACACAGAGCACATGTCTGAATATGTCGTTATTTGTAAATTTATGGGGATTTGGTCGACGGAGAAGGCTTTTCAAGCATGGATAAGGAACCACTAGAAACCAAAGGGGGAAATTAACCTTCACCTTGGGTCCAAGGGCTTCTTCATGGTGGTGTTCACAAGCTTAGAAGATAAAGACAGAGTGTTCAAGGGAGGACCCTATTTTTATGCTTCTGCGGGCCTTTATATGAGATCATGGGTAATGAACTTTGTCCCAGATTGACAAACTTTCACCTCGGTGCCGGTATGGATAAGAATATATTCCCTTCCTTTAGATTATTGTTGTTGGAGTCTCTAAAGGCTATTGGCAACAAGCTAGGGCATTTTATAAAAATCTCAGATGCTACCTCAAGAGGCAAATACACTTCCTTCGCTCAAATATGTGTGGAAATGGACTTATCTGGGGCACTTTCAGATGAAATCATTTTAGAAGTGTATAACGAGGAATGGGTGCAGACGGTGGACTATAAACACATCTGATTTAGGTGATGTGAGTGCCATGAACACAGGCACTTATAGAGGGACTACCCATTGAGCAAGCTGGAGAGAAATAGGAAAGTCACTTCAGGCAAGGATCCCAAAGGTTTTACTAAGGTTGGGGATAAAGGGAAAGGAGGCAAGCGACACCAAAAGAAAGATAATGAGGATGGACAACCGAGCCACAATAGTTTCAAGATCTTAGAAGAAGAAGTCGAAAACAATGGGATAAACCAGGAATCGAAGAATATTCCCACTAAGAAGGAAAGGGATGCTAATATGGAGGATATACCAGAAAATAGAAAACAAAAGGATGATATGATGAGCATTATGGAGCTCAGTGGGGACCACGAGATGACCCCAAGTGAGGCTGGAACAGAAGACCATGAACTGCAGGAGATTCTAGAGAGCGAGAATTTAGATCTAGAAAAGTTTTTGGAGCAGGGAATCACCAAAGGCTTAGACTCTCTGCCAAAAGAGGAGTTTGACAGGGTTCAATAGCTCTTCCTCTGGAGATCACAAACGAAGTGTTGTAGAGTCAAAGAAACCATGATAGTGAGGAGAATATGGAAATGAAAACAATGGAGAATCAACTGATGCATTCTTCCAAGAATCCAGGTAGGAAAACAGGAAGAAAAAAAATAGAATGAGTTGCTGACCGAATGTGGGAAACTTATGAATAACTCAAGTAAGAAGAGGGATCTTACCATTTAATCCTTTACAAACCTTTCTTAATGAAGCTTACAACCTAGAACATTAGGGGTCTAGGAAGTAAAAGGAAACAAAGAACTCTTAGCAGTAGAATGAAAGAAGAAAAATCCGATATAGTTTTTTATTTAGGAAACAAAATGTTCGATGGAACGATCAAGAGATACACAACAAATGGTTAATCAAGTATGAGTATTTAGAAGTTAAAGAGGATAACTCGATGAGTGGATTCTTACTCTATGGGATCCTCAAAAACTTGGAATCCTGGATATTGAATCTTCTAGAAACTATCTATCACTAGTGATTCAACCTTTGGGTGATAAAGAGATCTACATCATCACTAATGTCTATGGTCCTCAAAAGCTAGAAGACAAACTTAAGCTTCTCACCTCCCTTGAGAAGCTGAGAGAGAGATATCCTGATATACCGTGGAAGCTAGCTGGGGATTTCAATATGATCAGATCTCTTACAGAGAAAAAAGGTAGTACTAGAAAATTAGGCAAAGACTCCATTGCTTTCTAGAACTTCATGAATAACATGGGGCTAGTGGACACCGAAACAGTAAATGGAAATTTTACTTGGAATAATAAGAGGGGAGGGGATTCTAAAGTGACCTCTAAAGTAGATAGATTCATAATCTTAGAGGACCTCCTGCTCACAGGCCTTGATATATCAACTTTAATCCTTCCCTTCAGAGGCTCGGACCATTAGCCTATCCAGCTTGAAGCTACTTTCATTGGTACATTGAGGAACAGACCTTTTAGGTTTGAAAATGTCTCGCTCTCTGACCTTGACTTCACCGACAATATTGACAAATAGTGGGTGGAAGATATACCCATTCAAGGCACTAAAATGTTCATGTTGCAGAAGAAAATTAAACACATCAAATCTAGGATTAAAGATTGGAACAAAAAAGAGTTTGGTAATATTTTTAAAGCCAAAAGAGAGGTTGAGCAGAAACTCTAGGAGATTAATCAGATCATCATCTCAGAAATTTTTACCGAGGAACAAAAAATATAGGTTGAATCTCTTCAGAACAAATGCGATGATGAGTGCATAGAAGAGGAGATTTTTTGGAGAGAAAAATCGAGGGTGCAGTGGATTAGAGAAGGAGAAAGAAACACAGTTTTTTCATAGATCAACCTTGGATCAAAGATCTCGTAACAGAATTTCAAAACTTAAAGATTCTCAACGGAAAGAGCTCATCTCTCACAAAGAAATAGAATCTATCCTAGATCAACACTTCCTTAGCATAACATAGGAGCCTCTCGTCAACAGATCTCGATTCATTAACAAATTCACCATGTTCATTCCTAAGCCTATAACTAGGGAAGACAACCACAATATTAATAGGCCAGTGTCTGAAGAGGAGGTTAGTGACATTATCAATGAGATGCAAAATGGGAAAGCTCCTGGCCCTAATGGTTTCAATGTGGACTTCTTCAAAGCTTGCTAGAAAACAGTCAAACAAGATATCCTTGATGTTGTGGAAGACTCTAGAAGATCCAAAACTGTTTTGAAAGCTCTTAATGCCTCTTTCATAGCTTTGATTACAAAGCAGGAAAAAGCTATGAAAATGGATAGATTCAGACCCACAGCCTTATGTAATGTGGTGTACCGAATTATTTCCAAAGTGATCGCTAACAGACTCAAGCCTCTTCTTCATTCTCTCATCTCAGAGGAGCAAACTGGATTTGTGGAAGGAAGACATATTGTCAAAAACATCATACAAGCTTGCAAGGTGGTACACTCTCTTAAGAGAAATAAGCAAGTTGGTACGATCATGCAGCTTGACCTAGCAAAAGCTTATGATAAGCTAAGTTGGTCTTACATCAAGGCAGTGGTAAAAGCTTCTGGCTTCGACCAAAACTGTATAAGATGGGTTATGGCCCTTGCATCCACAGCCAGCTTCTCCATTTTGCTTAACGAATCTCCCTCTAGAGCCTTTATGCCTTCTAGGTATCTCAGACAGGGGGATATGTCCTCCCCCTTCCTCTTTGTTCTCATGATGAAAGGGCTAGGTAAAGAAATAAAAATGGCAAATTCTAGAGGAAGAATCCAATGTCTGAAACTTACCTTGGATGGTGTTACTTCTACTCATCAACAATTTGCTGAGACACAATGTTGCAGGGCATTCCCATGGTCAAGGAAGCCAGAGCTTTCAAAAAAATCCTAAATGACTTTGCATTGGCCGCTGGTACAGAGGTAAGACATGAAAAATAAAAGGTGTTCATTTTTAACATTGAAGTTGCTATTGAGAGGAACCTTGCTAGAATTCTTGGGTTTCAAAGGGATCAGTGACCTTCCAATCAGGGAAAATTTTAAGAACCAACTTAAGTTTATATGTATAATAAATGGGCTAATTCCCATGATACATAGGAAAAATGGGAGGCGATTTTATCAATAATATAATATGTATATATATATTTTTTTTGGCAAATATCTCACCGGATTATATTATCTTTTATAGTGATGGAGAATCTTTCACTGAATTATAAAATCTTGTAATATATTCGAAAATATTTTACCGAATAATAAAACATTGTGAAGTCTTGGTGAATGTTTTGTTAAAGTAGGAAACCATATATGATAATAAGAAAACATATTCATTATACTGTAATATACTAACATACATGTTTGGAAAAAGAAACATAATTTTCTCTTCCTACAAACAATGTTCCAAGTTTCAATGGTCGTGTTTGTCAAGGTTCTTACAATACACTCTTTCATATCCTTCATTAGTTTTGATAATATTCCACAAGAAAGTTCTTGTAGGTGTTGATATTGACAACGAGTTCTCTCAAGGTTAGAGAGATTAATCTTTTCTCTACAACTTTTTTCAGGTTACCACTTTTTTTAAGTTATCAAATTTCTTTCTTATTCCATAGACTCCAATTGTGAGTTAAAAAACACATCAAGTTCGTTTACCCCAACATGCCAACAAGTAGCAAGCCCCAACTATATTATATAAGAAAGTATTAGGTATGCCAAAGGCTTGAAGGGGATCTAATTGAAAGAAATGACCATTGTGAGAATCCTTCCAACCAATATATGAATATATAAATGTAGATTTATTATTATTTTAATTGGAAATATTCAATTAAATAATAACATTTAATTACTTCTCTCCCAATCTAAATTGCTTATTAGAATAATTCACTACCCTCATAAGTATCGCATTTTTTAGCAACATCGTGACATGTAGATTAATTTCCTTTCTGATGAACAATCTCCACCTTTTAGAAAAATATGGTGCAGTGGATCCAACCCCTATAGATCACTAGGACAAACTAAGAATAGCACAGAAGATGAAAGGTTATACAAACCAGCTTATTTTCAAACAAGTAATCCAACATCAATACCTAAACTTTTTCATGAAGATGTCATATTGGGAATGTTTGAAAAATGGTGAGAAATCTTCTGCGAGGGTGATGCAGAAAGAGTGATAAGGTTTCATTGTTTTGAATTTTTTTTGTTAAATCAGAAAGTTAAAAACAAATATTAATGGAGATATTGGTATTTTTTACTAAATTTTGTGATGTGAATAAATGTAGCTTTAACCATTCACCTTAAGATGTTTTTACAATATAATTTCCTAAGTCTATTTAATATCTTCATTATCATAAAAACCAACCTTTATCCATCTTAAATCTACATCTACCACTCTTAGGGGGATGAAATATATTTATCCCTCTCAGCACTTGGTAGAGCTAGAATTAAGATGGATCTAAGATGACAGAATTTCCCCTTTAAATAGTCTATGCTCACATGAATGACATGGTATTACCATGGGTCAATACCATGGGTTATCATAAAGCTGGAGCTTAAACATTACTATTAGTAATTTATAAAAATTAATAAAATTAATAATTGATTTTTATTTTATTTTTTATTTTAACCAAGTTAAAATTTTTAACATAAATTAAATTACAACATCCATTTTTACTCTTGATCGACCAAACCCTGAGAGGGATCAAATATTTTTTCACTCTATGATAGTTTGCATATCACGATATTTGATCCCTCTCGAGGCTTAGTAGATCCAGAGTAAAGGTGGATCTATACTGGTTTAATTTCCCCATTTAAATAGGATACATTCCACGTGAATACCATGGGTCAATACCATGTGCCATTTTTATTTTTATTAATGCTAATATTAGGGTTAATAATGTTTTTTTGCATGGTATTAATAATAATCTAACCCATGGTACTTTGCCCATAGTATTTTTCCCATAGGTTTCACCTAAAAATAACACATTTTTTTGAGTGTTTGTAAATATAATGTGACTTATGGAGTAAATATAAAAAATGTTTTACTTGTTTACCATACCTTTGCTTTATTTAGATTTTTATTAATTTACCATTCCTCTTTTACAAATATGGTATTTGGCCACTAGGATTCACTTAAAAAAAACCTCTTTTTTGAGCCTTCATAAATAGAAAGAGGGCTATGGACTAAATATAAAAAGAGGTTTTATTTATTTACCATACGTCTACTTTATTTATATTTTTATTTATTTATCATACCTTTTGAGTAAGTATAAAAAGAGGTTTTATTTATTTACCATACCTCCACTTTATTTATACTTTTATTTGTTTGCACCCTTGCATGTATATAAGGTGACTTATGGAGTAAATATAAAAAATGTTTTCTTTATTTACCATACCTCTCATTTATTTATATTTTTATTAATGTACCACATCTCGTTTATAAATATGGTATTTGGCCCATAGGATTCACTTAAATAAAACCTATTCTTGAAAATTAGGGTGAATGCAAGGTTGTAACTCCTAATTTCAATGGCTAAATTTACCTTTTTTCTACCCTCTCCCTTAAAATAAGGTGGGCTATTTGAGGCGATTTGTAAAAATATACTATGATACAAAATATTCACCCACTAAAAATTTAAAACCCCTTAATTTTGCCTAAGGGCGAAAATTTGCCCTTAAAATTTTCCATGCTTCCAAGTACCTCAGAATGCCTCTTACTCACAAACCTCTGAGCAAGGGAGTGTGGGAGGTGGTAACTAATAAACTTCATGACAAATTTAGGAAATGGACCAGTAGGTCTTTGGATTTTCCAGGGTTTCTTGTGCTTACAAAGAGTGTCCTGCAGGCTATACCCGTTTTCATGTTTTCAGCTCTTCCTACTCCTAAGGGAATTATGCAACAAATCAGGAGTATTCAATGGGATTTCCTTTGGGGTAAAGGGGAACAGAAAAAGAAGTGGATTTTGATAGCATGGGACAAGCTCTACAAACCTAATGTCCATGGTGGTTTGGGGCTTCATGACCCTGAAATCCTCAGCAGAGTTTTGGGAGCGAAACATTGGTGGAGGTGGCTCAAGGAATTGGCCACCCCTTGGGCCAAGCTTTGGGAGCACAAATATGCAAATAATTGGTAGGAGAGGGATCATATCTAAATGTCAGGTCTCATCAAGGGCTCCCGCATTTGGAACCTTTCTTGGGACAATAGAACCATTGTCCAGCAACATAGTTTCTGTGAGATCCGAGTTGGGAACCTTACACAATTTTGGAAGGATAACGGGCAGCAGGAACTAAATTTGTTTAGGGAAGAAATAATTACTCTAAAAAATTACACTAACAACAAATGTTTACTTATGGTAACTGACTTTTGGGATCAGGTAAGGGACAATGGTAAATGGAGAACATGGAAGGATCTTGGTTATAGTGAAGGGAGTCCTTTGAAGGCCATGGCGGATTCTCTTGCTCTTGACTTGGAGCAAAGGAATATTTTGGTGTCATCCTCGTCTGAGCAACTGAGATGGGGTTGAAACACCGAAGGAACCTTTAACATCAAAGAAGCTAAACACATGGCCCTAGGTTTTGATTATCCAAATCTTGATCAGGTTTGGAATGACCTTTGGCAGAACTCGCAATGGATGAAAATCAAGTTTTTTACATGGTTAGTTGACCAAAAGAAAATTCTCACATGGGAGAATCTTCTGAAAAATGGGCTTTGTTGGCCCATCGAAATTCCACCTATGTGGCTTATAGGAGGAGACAACGGAACATTTACTAAACCTCTGCCCCTTCACCTCTACCTTATGGGATTGGTGGCCTCAGTCTTCACGCAAACTCACAGGGATAGACTCAGCATCACCAACAATTTGAAGAATTGGAGGAAAGACTTCTCAGGTAATGAAATCATTAGCAAGGCTTCGACTCTGGTTCTAGGATTTTTTATCTGGGATCTTTGGAAAGAGTGCAATGGCATGATTTTCAAGAGCAAAACAAGCTCGATCCAGAACATCATTATCCAAATTTTATAACAGTTCAAAGATACAGTACGGGCCTTTATGTGGAAAATTATTGAAGAACTTCCTTCCCCCCAGGATGCTCGTGTACTACTGTAGTTAGGTCTCCATTCTTTGGTTCCCCAAGGCACTGTCAAGGGTGTGAGAATAACAACTACTGGTAAAGATATCTGGAAACCTCCTCCTCATGCTTTTTGAAAATCAATATAGACGGGGCCTATAAGGGCAACCGATGGATGGCAGGATTCGACAGTGTCATGCGAGATGAGCAGGGGCGTACAAAGGATATCTTTCATAGTCATTTGGGGACATCCACTAATAACATCGTGGATCTCATGGCCTTAGAGCAGTGCCTAGAAATCCTGAAAATCATGGAATTTGACTCTGAATTGGCCATTAATGCAGCCAAGAAAATGTGTAATGGAATGGCACCTCGAAAAGTGTCGAAACACTGGAGGCTCTTACAGGTATTTTAGCGTATTCATTCCCACTTTCGAAGCCTGAGAGCCATCAACTTCATTGATGTGCGAAGAAAGGCCAATATGTTAGTTGATTGTCTGGCAAATGAAGGAGTGCTATGCAAGGAAAGCTATATTTGGTACGACTGAGATTCTACACCCTCTCGTAAACTACATGATGATTATCAATGACAGACAGCCAAAGAGATGGTGTACTTCTCAACCATGAATAATGAGCAAGAGGAAGACTAGCTAACTATGGGAGATGAGTAAATCCTAACCGCCGATCCCACAGTCAATGCTTACGTCATAGCTAACTATGGGGCATGAGTATTTGGTAAACAACGTGCTAGTTGAAGGGATGTAGGCCATAGGTTTTGTTGGCCTTCGTTTCCAAATGGATATTGGGTTTTAAAATGGTCGGAGTTAAAGTCTAAGAGCGTACCCAAAGTTTTATAGACCAATGTTTTATAATCTTTATCGGCTCCGTGAAGCAGGTAAGTGTCATGCAAGTTTCTGTTGCGATATCATTGAGGACCGTCAGATCAAATGGGTTTTGATTGAATGGATATTGAGTTTTAAAATGGTTGGAGGTTAAGTATAAGAGTGGACTTGAAGTTTTATAGACCAATGGTTTATAATATTTAACGGCTTTGTGAAGCAGGTAAGTGTCATGCAAGTTTCAGATGTGATGTCATTGAGAAAAGTGAGATCATTTGGGTTCTTGATCAGAGAGAATATCGACTATCTGATTGAAGGTAATATCAACGGTGGATATTGAGAAATAATAATTAGGGATATTGAATGATAAGAATTGACTGATAAGGATTAGGGAGAGATCCACAGTCTGAACACTTAGGAATAATGATTAGGGGTCTAATTCTATTTTTGTGTGTAAGGTTTTGGGTTTTGTTAACCCTGTTGTTTTTTAATCATCAACGGGTATATCTTTTGTTGGTATTTACACTTGTAAAGGCATGTACCACATGTAGTATTTTTTTTGGTTAATTGAAGGCTCCACTCATACTTGACAAAAAAAAAAATTATTATAAACTAAAAACATTAATATTAAAAACCTAAAGAATTAATATTATAAACTCTTGGGATTAATATTTTTCACCCAAGTTACTAATATTTATAAACTCGAAGGCTTAATATTATAAAAAAAGTGATTATTAATGTTGTAAATCTAAAATATTAATATTATACACCCAAAGGATTAATATTATATCTTAAGATTAATTTTAAAAACATAAGATTAATATTAAAACCTAGGAATATAAAATCTAAGATTCATATTATAAACCAAGGGATAGTAAACTTAAGGTATTAATATTGAACTCTAAGATTAATATATCAAAACTAAGATAAATATTAGAAACCCTTTGATTATAAACCTTAATATTATAAATTATAAACCCAATATTGAACTTTAATATTGGAAACCAAATATTTCGAAGCACTAATATTAAAATATAATATTAGGTCGCAATTTCGTAATGTAACAATGCGAGATTGAATAAATTACAATGTAATGTAACATTGTGACAATGATTATGAAATTGATCGTTGTATTTAAATAATGTTGGTCGCAATGCGACATCACATATATTTTTGTATCATTCAAATGCCACATTATTAAACCCTAATATAAAGCCATAGCATTATAGAGCCCTTATATTATAAACGCTTTGGATAAATATCATAAACCCAAGATATTAATAAACCCTTGGGCTTATTAATATTATAAACAAGAATGATTAATATTATAGAGCCAACATATTAATAAACCAAAGGGATTAATGTTATAAACCACATGGACTAATATTAAAGCATAACATCTGTATCGTAATCCCAAAGGATTATAAGTCTTAGGATTAATATTAATATTAATATATCAAAACTAAGATCAATGTTATAAACCTTGAGATTATAAACCTAGTATATTATTATACGTAGTCTCGATTAATATTATAAATCCAGCAGATTAGTAAACGTACGTGACTATTAATATTATAAATGCAAGGGGTTAATAAACCTAAAGGATTAAACTTATAAACAAAAGGGATTATAAACATAAGGGAATGATATTAAAGCAAAGGAATTATTGTTGTAAACATAGTGGATTAATATCAAAGATGAAAGCATTATAACTATAAACTATTCAGATTAATATTATAAACCAAAGGAATTAATAATCCAATATTTTAATATTATAAACCAAAGTAATAAATAAACCTAAGGGACTAATATTATAAAACCAAGTTATTGATATAATAATCGAAGGTATTAATAAACCCAAAGGATTATTAATATTATAAACCCAAGGGTTTAATATTGTCAAGCCAGGAGTAACTCCAGAAAAATTGATTCGTTTATTCCATTAGATAGCTATTTGTTATATACATGAATGTGACCACTCACTTCATCTTGTTGATGACCGTTCACATTCAGATTCTCCCAATCGCTGAGGATTTGGTGTCAACATTCCCCCCCTTAATCTGAAGGGATGTTGGTGAGTCCAAGGATCGTTCTGAATCTTTCAAGCTTTTCTCTTCGAAGCGCTTTGGTGAAGATGCCTGCAATTTTCTCATTTGTGGAACAATGATGGAGATGGATTGTTTTGCCCTCAACATGATGTCGGATCAGATGATATTTATTATTGATGTGCTTTGTACGATCATGGAACTTTGGGTTCTTGGCCAACTTTATTGCAAAGGTGTTGTCAATCATGAGTGGAGTTGATTGTACTTGTTTTGCCTGCAAATCTTCAAGAATTTTCCTGAGCCACACAATTTCTTTCGTTGCTTCATCTGCTGCCACGTATTCTGCTTCTGTTGTGGAATCCGCTGGAACTGATTGTTTGCGTGATCTCCAAGAGACAGCTCCTGATCCAAGACTCATATCATATCTTGAATTAGATACTCCAGTTTCTTTTTCTCCATCGAAGTTTGAATCAGAGTATCCAATCAAGCTGAAGTTGTCCACCTGTGTATACTTGATTCCAAGGTCTTGAGTTCCCTTCAAGTACCTTAGAACTCTTTTTGCAGCAAACCAATTTCCCTCACAAGGCTTTTGCATAGACCTGGAGAGGATTCCAACAGCAATGAAATGTTTGGTCTGGTAGTAGTGAGGTAGATGATACTTCCTACAAGCTGTCTATACTTTGTTGCATCCTCAAATTCCTTTCCTTCAATAGATGTGAGCTTTAAGTTTTGTTCCATTGGAGTAGAAAGAGGATTTCACTCTGTCATACCAAATCTGTTTAACAAATCTCCAATGTATTTCTTTTGAGAAAGAAATATGGATTTTTGATGTTGGGTTACTTCAATGCCAAGATAGTAATGAACATAGCCCAAATCAGTCATTTCAAAACCTTTTCCCAATTCTTTCTTTATGGATGCAATATAAATTTCATTGTTCCCTGTCATTAAAAGATCATCTACATATACCACAAGATATATAACTGTTTTGCAAACTTTATTGACAAATAAAGTTTCATCATCAACATCAAAATGATTGAAGTTGAGTTTCAGAAGATGCTCAGTTAGCTTTTCATACCAGGCTCGTGGTGCTTGTTTGAGGCCATACAAGGACTTCACAAGTTTGCATACTTTATGTTCATGTCCTTTCACAGCAAATCCTTCAGGCTGGGACATAAAAACATTTTCTTTTAGATCTCCATTCAAGAAGGCAGTTTTTACATCCATTTGATGGACTTTCCAACCGTTCTGAGCTGCTAGTGCAAAGAGTCTCCGGATGGTGGCCCATTTTTCTGTGGGGGAAAATTTTTCCTCATAATCGACCCCTTCCTTCTGTGCAAAACCTTTTGCCACAAGCCTAGCTTTGTGCTTGTCAAGTGAGCCATCAGCTTTGTACTTTTTCTTGTAGACCCACTTGTAGCCAATTCGTTTGGTTCCAAATGGAGGATCAACCAGCTTCCAAGGGTCGTTCTTTATGAGGGCATCATACTCCTTTTGCATTGATTCTTTCCATTCATCATGAGAAGTAACTTCTTTAAAGGAAGTTGGTTCAAAATCTGTAGACAAGTTCAATTCACAATCATAAGAAACATCCATATCAACAGGTGAATTAGAGTCATTTACATCACCTCCATTTTGTTGGTTTGAATTTCTGGTTCCTGTTTTTCCAATTTCATCAGGATGAACACTTTCAAGTGTCTTTGTCAGCCACTTTGGGGGACCTTTTTGAGATGGTCCAGGCTGCTCTGTTGATTGAGTTGGGAGTGAATCAAGATTGAGTCTCCCAATTGTATCAATTACATCACTTAAAGCATCATCTGTTGTTGGAGTTTCAGTCGGGGGAGAGTATTCTTCAGAAGAATATTCCACATGTTGATCTAGTATAGGAATCCTCCCTTCAAGATGTGGAATCTAATTTTCAAATTCTTGAAATGATTTTGTTTTTGCGAATCTATCCAAGCGATCAAGTTGCCACTCAACAACATTGTCAGATTTGGATGATTCAAGAAAAATTACATCTCTAGATATAACAAACTTTTTATTTTCTTCATCATAGAGGCGGTATGCTTTGGAGGTATTTGAATACCCCAGAAAAATACACTTACGACTTCTAGCACCAAGTTTGTTTCTATGTACCTTTGGTATCAAAGCATAACAGGTGGAACCAAAAATCCTGAGGTGTTTTACCGAAGGAACATGTCCATACCACAATTCATAAGGAGTCTTGTTTCTTATAGCACTAGATGGACATCTATTCTTTATATATGCAGCACATAGAACAACATCAGCCCAAAACATTATCTTTACATTTTTGAAAAAAAGCATGGATCGTACCATATTCAAAATTGTTCTATTCATTCTTTCAGCTACACCATTCTGTTGGGGATTATAAGGCACAGTTGTTTGATGTTTAATCCCATGTTGGCGAAGAAAGTGTTCAAATTCATTTGATGTATATTCTTCCATTATCAGTGCGAATAGACCCAATATGAGATTGTGCGTCATTTTCAATCCATTTATGAAAATTCTTGAATGTTTGAAAAGCATCAGATTTGTTCTTCAATAAATAAACCCAACACATTCTAGTGTAGTCATCAATAAATATCATGATATATTTATTTCCATTTGCAGAAGGAACAAACATTGGACCAAATAAATCTGAATGAATAAGTTCAAGCTTCCTATGTGCTCTTGAATGTGAATCATGAAAAGACTGTTTGCTATACTTTCCTAGAATGCAAGCATCACATTGCTTAAGTTTTCTAGGAATTGTAGGCAAACCAGCAACACCATTTTTCTTCAATAAACGGAGACTGTCATAGTTTAAATGTCCAAATCTAGCATGCCATAATAAACTTGATGGAAGTTTACCTTCTTCATGATGAGTAATATATGAGAAATGTTGTTTATGAGCAGATGTTCCTTGCAGTTTGAGAAGTCTTTCTTCTTCTATTCCCCTCATGGCAAGTGAGTGATCAGATGATTTTCTCACCTCAAGCTTGCCATCAAACATATGAATGGAGTGACCTTGCTGGCGGATGTGGACCAAGGACAACAAGTTTCTCTTGAGCTGTGGGAGATATAGAACATGATCCAGAAGAAATTCTGAGAGACCAGGCAGTTTAAGCCTGATTCTGCCAAGCCCTGATGGCTTGATTTTTGACTGATCTGCAAAGTATACTACTCCATCAACATTGTCAGTGAAATCTTCAAAAAAATCTTTTCTACGAGTCCTGTGACAGGTTGCTCCTGAATCAAGCAGCCAATCATTTTTCCAGGAAGCAAGTGAAGTATTAAACAAATCTTCATTTACTCCAATGTTACATTGTGCCTCAACATAGTGAGCGGATTCAGGTACTTTACCTTTGTCTGTATCATCAGTTTTACCTTTCTGTTGGTTTCTTCTCTACTCAATTTTGTCCCACGGTAGCTTGCATGTAGAGGCATCATGTGATCCATTTCTTTTGCAGCAAATAAAATGTAAATCTGCCTTTTCTCCTTGAGAATGTATGCCCCCCCTGCCTCTGAAATATCTTCCTCTTCCTCTTCGTCCACCTCTTCCTCTTGTAGAATCTTGAGCAGGATACTTTTCTTTATGAGCAAGGCATACAGTCTCTTCAGAAGATTCAGGGGCTGTCTTCTTTCCAAAGGCTTTTTCTCTTTCAGCAAACTTTTCACAAGAGAGTCAAAGGTTATATCTTTGAGATTTCCATTTGCTTGCAAAGACTCAAGATAATTGGAGTATGTAGGATAAAGTGCCTTGAGAAAAGCAATAAGAGAGATATCCAGCTCAACTTTAGTGGATTTGATATCATGCATTATAGACTTTATTTCAGATGCAAGAGCAAGAGGATCATTATTTTGCAGTTCAAGGGTGAAGATTTTAATCATAAGTTGGACGACTTCAAGTGCAGAATGTGAGTCATAAATTTCTTTCAGCTTTTGTAAAGCTTCAAAGGCAGTTCAATATGATGAAATGTGCCGACTCACCTCCTTATTTACAAATGCTGCGATTAATGCATATGCTTTGCTGTTCTTGTTTTCCCAGATGGCGAGCTCTTTGTCTGATGTAGGATTTTCTGGGTCACTGTCTCCTTCTCCGACACACACTCCTTTCAACAACTCATTGATGATGAGGGTGTGTTATATCATCCGGGACCAGTCAAGATAGTTCTCCTTGCCAGTGAGAATTATTCCCACCATAGAGATGATTGAATGCATTCTGTAAAAGATTACTTCTGCTGATAGAAAAAGTACTTCTGCTGGTAAAAATACTTTATGCACTATGTTTCTTCAAATCCTTCCAATTTTTTATATCAATATTGAAGATACACTCTATATTGCTGCGCTCAAAATTTTTGAAGTTTAAGATGACAGCCAAATATTTTGGACATCACCCGAACTGAATAGCGGAAAAAAAATGTTATTCAAATATTTTATTCTACACAAATATTTAATCAATCTGTGATCTAATAACCTGCCACTGGAACGAAGTAGCATAAAAGACAATTATTCTTCATGCATGTAACATTAGATGACTCGTTTCCAGGACCTGGTTAGGATTGTCTCCAATCTCAGATAGGGGCTGACTAGACTGTGGAGATGATGATAAACCGTGATTTTAGAGATTAATGACAGACCATAAATTCGCCCACTACGTTCTCTGGATCCAAAATCTAGATATGCCCACATCTCTCATTAAACTTAGGGCTCACATTATGAGATACAACCTCCGCCAGGTAATGGTTAACTTATTAAAAAGTAGTAACATGAAATAAGTTTTTGGGAGATCAGTGGCAAAATTTTTGGGAGCTCAGCGGCCGCGTCACCTACAACAACATGGACAGGGCAACGGGCAAACTGACACTAAACAATTCCAGTACTCACCAACTTTAATTTACCGCAAAAATGTATAGTCTCAGCACGGACAAAACCATACCAGCGTGAAATGGGAGACCAGCGTGAAATTGGGAGACCTGGGCTCGTATCAGTGAAATGGGAGACCAACGTGATAATGTTATACATACCTGGGCTCGTATGAGTGAAATGGGAGTCGAGGCGCAGAGCGGACTTGTGAAAGGATTTGAATCGATACCAATGTTTTAATTGAGAAACAATTATGCGGTAATTTGAATGAACGGAGAGGAGAGGAGCCGAGGCACAGATGCATTCACCAAAAAAATGAAAAATGCAAATACAGCGAAAATGAAGGCGCGGATACCATATGCGTTTCAAAGAAAAAAATCAAGGGTTCCAACGTTCGCATACCATGTCAGGCCAGCGTTCAATACGCAACCTCATCAAACATTCACCATGTTAGGCAAAAAGCAGTGGACAGAGAGTAGAAGGCAGGCAATGGATAGAGGAGTTACAAGGCACACTAAAAAAGGAACCTCGAACTTGTGCTCTGATACCATGTCAGGCCAGGAGTAACTCCAGAAAAACTGATTCGTTTATTCCATTAGATAGCTATTTGTTATATACATGAATGTGACTTCTCAGTTCATCTTCTTGATGACTGTTCACATTCAGATTCTCCCAATCGCTGAGGATTAGGTGTCAACAAATATTATAAACACAAGTGATAAATATTATAAACCATAATATTAAGCTCCACGATTATAAATTATAAATCGAAGGGATTATAAATCCTAGGATTATAAATTTGATGATTAATATTATAAACCTTAGGATTAATAATTTAAACCCTAATATTAATATTATTACCATAATATTAAACCAAAATAGTATACATATGAGATCCATATTAAAACTTAATATTATTAACCCAATATTAAAGATCCCTAATATTATAAACCTACCACTAAGGCCAAGTTTTGTAATTTCATAATGTGACGTTGAATATATTGCAATCTAATGTAACATTGTAATAATGATTGTCAAATTAATTGTCATATTAAGAAAATGTTTGTCATAATGTGACCTTCGATATATTTTTGTAGCATTCCAATGTCAGAGTATAAACTTTAATATCAAACCCTACATTCTAAAACCCGATATAATAAACCTTAATATTAATACTATAAACTCTAATATTAATCCTCATTATCATAAATTATGGACCCTATATCAAAACCTAATATTAAGCCTCAATTTTGTAATGTTGCAATGTGTCATTAAATAAATTTAAATGTAATGTAACATTGCGATAATTATTTTCACATTGATTACCACATTAAAACATTGTTTTTCGCAATGTGACATTGGATATATTTTTGTACTATTCCGATTCCGCAATATTAAACTCTAATGCAAAACCCTAACATTATAAAATCTAATATAGTAAACTATAAGATAAAAAATGCCAAGTCTAATATATTAAACCCTAGGACTATATAAACCCTATAATTAATATTATAAACCATAAGATTAATATTGTTAACTCTATCCATCCATTATAATCCTCTATGACCACCCATGACCATCCACTATGGTTCAATATAAGTTTCTTATAGATATACCATTGATTCTTCACATAGGTGTAGTTCACCATGGTCATCATCTTGACTACCATGGTGACAAATAATATAAATTCTAGGATTGATATTAAACCCTGAGATTAATATTACTATTATAAAACTATAATATTGTAAACACCTCTTATTCTTATGGGAATAGGATGCACTACTTCTTCTATTCAAATCAAGTCTCCTCCTCAAATCATGAGTTGTGGTTTAAAACAGAAATGCAAACCATGGGTGTATTTTTCTTAATACATCAAAGCATGGCCACCGACATTCCTTAAAGTGTACAAAAATTATTTTGAATACTTTCTACTCTAATTTACAACATTTTTGGTGGTCAAGAGAGGTCTAAAAAATATGAGAAAGAGAATCTAGACATTATTTTGCCAGCATATTGTAGGGAGATTCATGACTATGTTTTCTCCCCATAACATCATGTAAGGAATAAATACTTAAGTTTAAGTAATAAATTATGAAACACCCCCCTCACATGCACATATATATTTAAGTATTATATATTATATATTAATATATTAACTGTCACAATAATGTTATTAATGTGTTAATATTAAGACATTGATATTAATATATTAAATATTAATTATATATTGAGTAACTGTTTTTTTCCAAAGAAAAAATCGTAATTTTATTACCCAAAACTAGGCCAAAATTACATTTTGCAAATGCGTGAAAGAATTATAGGCACACCATCCAAAAGGCCTACCAAAATGAAAGCTTAAGGCTCGTAAGAAACATTCCTCCAATAACTGGAGGACCATGAAACATTTGTAAAAAAATAGGTGTAGGCCATCGAGATAGCACCAACAATTACACAAAAGGCTAGTGTGTATATTTTCCAGCTTCAATTGTATGTCTTCCAACACTGATCGTACGAAATGGTACTTGATTTGTATATGTTTAGTATTCAAATGAAAAGTTGAGTTCTTTTCATTATGAATGGAACTTTGATTGTCACTGTATAACGTACCCAACTCCTACTTCTTATACAATTTATCTAGAAACCTTTCTAACGAAATCATTTCTTTACTAAGCTCTCTAACAGTAACATACTCTGCTTCTGTCATTCAGAGTGCATCAATACTTTACAATTTTGAAAGTCAACTAACAATTATTCCACCTACATGCAACACATAACTTGTGGTGCTCCACCTATTATCTCTATCACCTCCCATATCTACATATATCCTTATAGTGTAATGTTTGAACCAATAAAGAAAAAATATTTGATATGTGATACCTCTCAAATACTTGAGAATCCACTTCACTCACATCCAATTTTCTCTTCTTGGATATTTCATGTACCTGCTTACAACTGCCACTGCACTTGCAAAATCATGCCTTGTGTAGACCATTGCATACAATAAGCTTCCAAATATTGATGCATATGGAACATTAGACGTACAATCCATCTCTTCCTCACTCTTTGGACACATCTCCTAACTTAGTTTGAAATGGATATGAAAAGGTGTAGTAACTAGTTTTGCGTTCTTTATATTAAATTTTTCCAACACCTTTTGTATGTACTCAGTCTTAAACATTCTTAATTTGTGATTTTTCTGTCTCTAGTTACTCTCATACCAAGGGTTTTCTTTGCAGCACACAAATCCTTCATTTCAAATGAATTTGCCAATTTTACTTGGAGAAAATTTATCTTGTGCATGTTATACCCTGCAAAAATCATGTCATCTACATACAATAACAATATAATATAGCTTCCATCATTTTTCCTTCTGAGATAAACACAATGATTAGAGTGACATATAGTATAACGCATCAATAAACCTGTCAAATTTTAGATACCACTATCTTGGAGGCTAGTTTAGGATAGTAAATCTCCTCTTCAACCTGCACACTAGTTTCTCCTTCCCTTTGACCAAATATCCTTGTGGTTGATCCATATATATCTCTTCCTTCAAATCGCCATGGAGAAAGGTCGTCTTTACCTCTAACTAGTAAATATGTAAATATTTTGTTGTTAATAGAACTAAAATAGTTCTGATTGAAGTCATTTTAACAATAAGAGAAAATATTTCACCAAAGTCTATACCTTTCTTTTGTGCAAACCCCTTCACCACAAGTCTAGCTTTATACCTTTTTCTACCTCTAGCTTCTTCCTTCAACCGCACTAACTCCCAAGCCTGATTATGTACCAAGGGGTGCATATTTTATTTCATGGCTAGGTCCCACCTCTTCCTTGCTTCTACCTACAATTCTTCTTCATAGAATTCTGCTTCACCAAAATTAGTCAACAATACATAATATAATGAAGGAGAGTATCATTCATGGGATCTACTTATCCTGCTAGATATTCTACCACCAATCTCGAGTGTTTGAGGTGCCTTTTGCTATTGTGGTTGATGTTGTTTTTATGGTTGTTTATCATTATGATTTTCAGGCACCTTTACTTTTTTTTGTGATCTCATCAACTGTGTATTCACTTTTTTCTGTTTCTTATTTGTTTTCCTACATCTGAACCTTATACCAAACCTTTTCATTGAATATGAGATATCTTCTCCTAATGGTTTTATTATTTTCATAATCATATAAGCGATAACAAAAATCATTAACACCATATCCAATAAAGGTACATTTCTTTTATTTTTCTTGAAGATGTGTTCTATTTTCTTTATTAATGTGGATAAAGGCTTCACAGCCAAAAGTCTTTAAAAATTAGTAGTTTAACATTTTACCTTTCCATGCCTCCTCTGGAATACCTCCATCCAAGGAGCTTGAAGGCTCTATGTTATTAGATAAACAACAATATCTATAACATCTACTCAAAATTGTAAAGGAACTATTGCATGCAATCTCATGCACCTTGCATGTTCCATGATTGTCATGTTCCATGAGTGTCATGCTCATCCTTTCAAACATACCATTTTCTTGTGGTGTTCAAGGAATTATCTTCTCTCTACAGACTCCATTCTTTAAACAATACTTGTTAAAATCTATGCTGTAATATTCATCTCCATTGCATCATCTGAGACACTTCAAAATTTTTCATATCTCATTCTCAACCAAAGCTTTCCATTTCTTGAAAGTATCAAATACATCAGATTTATTTTGAATATAATCAATCTAGGTTTTTCTGGTTGCATCGTCAATAAAAGTAACATAATAATGAGAACCACTGAGATATGATACCTGATCAGGTCCCCATACATTTATATATACAAGCTCTAATTTTCCTCTGTTCTTTACTTTCCCAACTCTGCGGAATCTAACTCTCTTTCATTTTCCATAAACACAATTCTCACAGAATTCCAAATCAACATGCTTCAAACTTGGAAACAAATTTCTCGACTGAAGAATCTGCACCCCCTTCTCACTTATGTGCCCTTTCTTATGATGCCAAAATGTTGTATCTGATCTTGTATCGGTTAAATCATTAATATAATTACAAATTCCATTACATAAATACAATGTACCAAACTTTTCTCCTTTTTCTATTACTTGGGTTCCTTTAGTGACCTTCCAAGTTTTATCTGTAAAATTAGTTACACAACCTTGACCTTCCAACCACCTTGTTGAAATTAGATTTTTCTTCAGATTTGGAACATACCCTCCCTCCTTGAATATCCATTAGTTTCCATTATGATGTTTTATGAAAAATTACACATTCCAATGGTTTTATAGTGTTTATCGTCACCCAAACAAACGTATCCAAAATCTCCTTGAACATAATCATGAAAATGTTTCCTATCATGTGTGGCATGTAACGAGACCACTGAATCTACTTCCCAAGAATCAATAATATTTTCTAATGAAATAATAAAAGCATCCTTCAACACATCACTTGTCACATCCGTTTCATGATTGTTTTCTTGTTGCGCTTCCCTTTCTTTTCCCTTTTGAGTATTACAATATTTCTTTAGGTGTCCTCTCTTCCCACATTTATAGCACACTTTTTCCAATCAGGACATGGATCTTCCTTTCCTTGACTTATAATTATATATTGGGCTCTTTCATCTTTCCATTTCTCTTCCCTAGTCTCTCTAGTCAAAGCATTACTTGATGTCTCATTGGAGCTTTTCCACCGCATTTCCTCGCTAAGGATTGCACTGACAACATCATCAAAATTTAAAGTACTAGATCCAGAGATAAAGTTACTAATAGCTATAACTAAACCATTCCAACATTCTGGCAATGAGCACAGAAACAACAAAGCCCCAACTTCATCATCAAAATTTATCGGTGCAGAACTTAACTAACTAGTAACTATGTTAAATTCATTTAAATGAACAGCAACAAATCCACCTTTTGACATCTTTATATTAAGCAAATTCTTTATTAGAAAAACCTTATTTGAGGTCGAGAGTTTTTCATATAGTTTGTTCAATATCGACATTAAACCATCTGTTGTTGTTTCCTTTGAAATACTAAAGGCTACTCATGCTGCTAGGCACAATCGTATTGTTTGAAGTGTCTTTTTGTCGAGAATATCCAATTATGTGTCTGACACACTCGTCTGCTTCTTTGTCTTTCTTCTCAATGGTAGGTACAAATCTTTAGGATATAGATAATCTTCCATCTGCATCTTCCACATCTGGTAGTTTTGGATGTTAAATTTATCGACCCTAAGCCTACCATATTTCGCCATTGGTCCCACTCGAACGAGGAAACCTTCTATCCTGTGATTTTATCAACCAAAGAGACCTTCATCTCTAATACTACTTCTTAAAGAATTATGTATTATAGAGTAATGGAACAAAAAAAATTGCAGAAACATAAACATAGAAAATGCATAAAATAAGAGAAATACACATATACCTGCTTCACCCAATTTGGGTTACGTCCCAAGAGAATAGCTAGTCCTTCCTTTATATTATCCAACAAAATGAAGAGATACACCCTACAACAAATCCGTTGTCATTTCCTCTTCTCTCACACACAATATCCTCTCTCTTTCGCACATATAATACACAAATACATAGCCACAATACAATGCTCTCATATATAGCGAGGGTTTTCCTTCTAGGGGAAAAACCCTACATTAAACATAACTTCTACCATTAGATCATCAGCCTAATGAATCACTCTGATTGACTATGAAATTACAATATTTTATAAGGCAATGTTACATCTATTTTTAGTCGTCGCCCCCCTAGATCCCAGTGGCTGTGATCACAATGGCTGGCGTTGCCGCCCCATTATGAACTCGAGTCCAATGGGCGATACATCCTAGAAAAGAAGATAATAAGTTTCCACACCCAACAAAATTCACCAATGAAGAGTGTCACATACCTCGACATATTTTCTAGGATAGGTGGCGACATCCACCAACATATTTTCCAGGTGGGGTGGCGACTTCCCTTGACATATTTTCCATATGGGGTGGTGATGTCCCCCGACATATTTTCTGGGTGAGGTGGCCATGTCCCACACCGCGTTAGTCACCGTATTTATGGAATTTGGAAAGAAATACTAATTTTATAAAGAAAGAACATTAAAATTGGGAAGAAAAAAGGAAAACTGATACCCAATTTCCTTAAAAAAAATTGATGTTCATAAAAAAAATTTACATGATTAACAAGAAGAAATACAATAATCATTTATTACATTATTATGAGTTATCACTAGCCTAGATCTAGCCTAGATCCACTTTAACTCTCGGATGAAATCTCTTTTAATTTTCAAAGTGGTTTGTATCTCAAAAGATTTGATCTGTCTTTACCCTTCATGGATTTGGAGTTATGATGGATTTAAGCTAGTAGTAAAAATAATATAATTTGTATTTTTCATTTCAACTTTAAAATATACTTGAAGTATTAGTAATTTTTTTTCCAGATACTACTTTTATAAATTAGTATAAATTATACCATATTAATAGTAATTTACATTGTAAATATTTGGAAAAAAAATATTATAAATTTCTTGTTTTCTAAGATTATTAGTTGATAATTGTTGAAATTTTAAGTTGTAAATAGATCAAAATTAATGAGAATATTAAAAATAATTGGGCATAGTCTAACCAATAGTGAAAGTGGTTTTTGGACTAGAATCCAACATTACAATTTCTAGGAAGATTGTGATTTTTAGTTATTTGGAATATATTTTTGAATGCATAAATGGATTATTTACTATGAAATCTTTGCAAATTAGACAACTTAAACATTTGATTTTTTTAAATTTATACTGTAAAGAATCTCCCAAAAAAATAATTTTCTCTATTAATTACACTACCTAATATACTATTAACTTACTATCCATTTTAATATCAATTAAATTAAATATTATATATAGATATCACTTAAGTCTATAACTTAATAATAAGCCATTCATTTTTAACAATAATTTGTTATAAAAGTGTGATAAAAATGTGATTTCACATGATCTAGTCATAACCTATTATTTTTTAGTTTATTTAACTTATTAAATCTTTTTACATGGTTTTGTGATTTATATTTATCTAATATACTAATTTCTCCTCATTTAAAATTATCGAAATAATATTTATATAGAATTAATTGATAAACCAGAAATTCAATTATTATTCTTTTCTATATATTTTCCTTAACATTTAAAAAATATTGACCTACAAACTTACATTACACCTACATGTATATCTTATACCAAAACATAAAACATAGACTATCCTATACTAAAACATAAATAGAGCACCCTAAGTGGATTTATTAGTATTTTCTCCTCGAGTTTTAATAAAATCATATTCTAATGCGCTCTGAGGAATTAATTTTCCTCATATTATTAGTATTTTTTCTACGAGTTTTCATAGATTCATATTCTAATATGTTGTAGAGAATGAATTTTCCTCGTATTTCTAATAGACTCTCCAGAAGGAATTTTCCTCGTATTTCTAATAGGCTCTGAAGAATGAATTTTCATTGTTGGTTTTATTTTTCGTTTTTAATATACGGGACCAGAGATAAAGAAAATATCTTATAAAAAATTATTAATAACATAATTGATAAAGTTATCATTAACATAATGAGATTAAAAATTTACGAAGTTTAAGAAAAATAATAAAAAATTATTGGAAAATTATGAAAAAAAAATTAAAAAATAAAAATTATTTCTAATTTCCTATCTTATTTTCCATAAAAATCCCCAAACTTCCCATCAGAATATAAGCAATCCCACATTTAAATGTTATTAGTCCCTGCCCTCCGGGCCTGGCAGGGACTATAGTAATCGATTCCTTTCGATTGCATTAGTCTGACACAGGAACCGATAAATCCATTTTTGTTAAACCAAAGTTAAACTAAAGTTTGGCGATATGTCCCACTAAATTTTATGTTTGCCAATGCGTGTAACCAATGGCAGCAACGATCGTCTTATTTGGCCTCAGTACGAGGTAGATAATCTGAAAACTTAGGCAAATGTTCGGAAAGCACTTGGTTAATTAGTACAGCTTCGCCTCCCTGAAGTAATGCTATCTTTGGGATAGCATTAGTTGGCTAACATTTAATGTTAATTGGCTAACATTACGGAGAAATGGGTATGACGTAGGTTTATTAAACAGGGGGCGTGTCAATTTGCATGGAAGCAGTGCGTGTCAATTTGCATGGAACCCTTAAAACGCCTTCACCCTCAGCTTGCTAATTCATATCCTCCTTGTGCTCCATCCTTCACCATAGCTCTCAGCTCTCGGCAGGTATATTGCTGCAACGACATATTTTATAAAATAGAAAATAATGGTTAAATCTGTTCTACTTCTATTTCTGTATGATTACACTATTTGGAGAAACTGATGTTTCTGTATGATTAAAAGAATACCTCTTTTTCTCAACCGCAGAAAGCTTGGCTTCAAGGCGTTCTTTTGCTCAGCCGCAGAAAGCTTGGCTTCAAGGCGTTGTGCCAAGTCTTCAGGGTTTGCCGACCAAGTTGGAAATTTCGAGGGGGACAAAAAATAACAGATAGAAAGGAACAGAGAATATCGAAGAAGTTTCTATCAGCAATAGAAATCAGCTTCAGCAATGCTTGAACGGCCTAAAATCTCAGGTTCACCCAGTAATTCCCTGCTTCCTGCAATAAATTCATTTCTGTCAGTATGCCAGGAATAAAAATTCATTCCTATGAATGCTTTTGGTACTAAAATTGCCGGTTTACACAATGTTTATAATATCCCTAACGTACAGGCCTACCCTTTTGTAGGCCAGAAATTCCAGGTATATGAGCACAGATCGTCGGCCGTGATTCGTATCTGCAATAATTAGGGTTTTCAATTTCAGTCTGTTCCATTCTAAATTTAGGTTTTAATGAAATAAAAATCGTTAGTAATGTAAAACAATTTACCTGGCGTCCTTCTTCAAGAGAGAGATGATAGGCCGTAATCCTTGGTTCAATCTGATGCAAAGAACTTGTTCTCATTGTAAATTTGTCTTTCCAAAGCTCCCGGCAATGTTTTGCCCACAATGCTTGACGATTTCCAATATATTTCCGCAGCTGAAGCTCCGCGAGCTTTATGCAGGGCTATTCCAACTGTGCTCAACTAGACACTTTTTGAATACACATATGGAAGCAAAACTCAGTTGCTGCTTGACAACCATAAACAGTTAAAATTTTACTGTGCAAATGAATAATTTCCAACACGCAATTGACAATTGAGGATTCAAACCATGAATTGAGGTACGCAGACAGGCATAAATACGCTTTGATTCTATGTGGACATGAGTGTCAGGCATTTCTTGCAATTTCTAGGAGGCAACCACTTTTTTTATATAAGTTTGAAACGACTCCATTCAATGAAATTGCAGTACTCAGAATTTTAGCGAAAGAATTGATCAATAATAACAGAAGCGGAAACACTCGTTCGATGCAGAATTTGATTCTTCATTCAAGGAGTACCCATGTTGCATACTTTCGATGGACCCTGCTACATGAAAAATGAGAAATACATGAAAAACATGATCTTTTGCTATCTTTCATGATATTTCTTCATGTTTTGTGATATGTTTCGTTTTTTTGTGGTTTTTAGTTATCTTTCATAATCTTTTGCAATGTTTCATGATCTTTTATCATCTTTTAGGATGTTTCATGTTCTGGAGAGCTTATTATGAGCTTGAAAATAGCTATAAGTTGATTGATCTTTGGGTTTGGAGCAAACACGAATTTCTTTTTGAGATTCTTGTCACTATTGTTATTTTATATAGCTATGAAGTTTGGGGTTGCAGTGTATCTAGAGAATTGCAGAGGAAAATCGAGCTGATACAAAATCAATTTATAACTTACAACTTCAAGATTAAAGGAAATAATATAACTTGAATGAATGAGATCGGAAGACAGGTGGTGTAACTATATCTCAGCGATAACTGGGTTTTGTGCAGAAGGACCTATATTGACTTTAATGCTAGACACTTCCAGAAATTCTGAGCTGTTTCATACATTTGCAGGTTCTTTCAATGCTAGTTTTGCAAAAAACGTCCTGCGAGCTACACTGTGACCTCAAGCACGAAGCCGTTCTGCCCGGAAACATTACCGTTCCCATTGTATCCAAAGCCATCAAATGCGACAAGGGGGAGCACATGCACTGGAGGTTCAACGATTCAAGTAACTTTTGAATTTGCAAGCCACCTCATAAAATGATGAAGCTGCAAGAAGAGAAATGAATTACCTGGTTGCATCGAGAACGCCCTTCTTCACTTGACTTCCCACAGAAATACTATGATTGTTATCGCCGCTGGTCGGGCTGAGTCCCCTATCGTTCTCCATTTTCGATGGTTCGTGGATCCGAAATCTGCTGATCCGCAGCGCTTTCAAGCACCAGACGAAGGAACGACGGGACAGTGATTACGAAACGTGTCGTCAAAATAAGGGAGCACGTATATGCATGAAATATCGATGTGGCTTCACGCCTGTAGTTGCTGTCCTTCAAATTTTATTAAAATCGAGGAGCTTGACCGACCTAAAATTGTAGGGTATAGATGGCGTCTCCGTCTACTGCAAACGTGTGGTTTCAGGCTCTTAGGACTGAATCTCTTTTCATCAACGAAATATTCTTTTTTAGGTGTTCATTCTTATGAATTCCATGGGCTTTTGTTAAAATTCATTTTACTTTATGGCTTGGGAATTTTACTACATTTAAATTTAATTTTATATATACAACTAAATTCTACACCATTTATAGTTCAGGTTACAATACCACTTTGTTTCATATCCACACGGAATAATTCGTTTATTATTTACGATATGACTCATGTTTTTGAGAAGCGACATAAATACGAGCATTGCACGTGAAATATTCTATATGTTCGGCTAGTGAAAATGACAAAGATATAGATATGGGAACTGATTGATTGTTTTGACCTTAGCTTTTTGAGTCTCAAATACTCTGCAGTGTTTGATAAGAAAACAAGAAAAAAGAAGACAGCATAACCAGCGGGGTTGATTAAAAGAAAAATGAGTTAAACCGATCAGGCTTACTTTTCTAAAATTATTACATGCTAGTCTGGAAAATCATTCATTTTCTTCAGTTCTTGTCTATTCTCGCAGCCATTAATCTAGTTAGTTCAACCATCTTCTATTAAATCACTGAAGCATGGAAAACATGGTCTCCATAATAGTGTTCAAAGTAATATGAAACCTTACATCATGTGACATACACATGCTGATTACGCATCCTTATCCAATACATTTTTTTTATTAGAAAAAAACGCTTTCTTCATTGTTAAAAAAAAAATACATTCACTGAGTTTTCTCCTTTACATCTGAGACAAAAAGCTATACTATATACTATATCCACGTATAGATAGTATGTTCTAGAGATTTTTCTTACGCCCAGTTCGACAGAACATTAACATCCATCAAGAAATAGGGAAAATATAGTACCCTATGTAAAGTTAATGGATTCGGAATTCATGAGAGCTCTTTCGTCTGCCTCGGCAGCTGGCAAAGTTACCCCTACTGGTTTCTTCAGCCCTACATGAAGCAAAGATTTTCTACATGAAGGACACGAGGGTTTGGAAATAAGCCATGCATCTATGCAATCCCCGTGGAAACTGTGACAACAATCTGGTAATACTCGCACTTTTTCTCCTTCCATGAATTCTGACAAACATATAGGGCAATCCAGGGCTATGAGTGGAGAGGTTGTGCTGTAAACCCTTGCCGGAAGTGCTGCTAGATCCATTTTCCCGATACCAGTTTTAGCTCTTTCGACACTTACATGAAGTGATGGTTCAGACACCACTGCCTACCGTCTACTACACAATACAGAAAACAGGTTTTCAAATGAGCATGGGGTAAACTATCGTAGCTCCACAGTCTCTCCTGCATACTACGATGATGCGAAGAAGCCATTTATCATTGTTGATGCGAGAATCATTGTACATGTGAGCAATGTTCACAGCAGGTGTAACACAGCGCTTGAAAATCGACCTGTGCTGCAGCTCTGTTTGCAAGTGAGCTGCAGCTCTTCTATATTGACAGGGTTGCGGGCCTTACACTTGAAATACTGGCCCGTCCAAAAGAAAACCAGGAGCTATATCTCATCGAAAACGACCGGGAGGGTGACTATTGGGCTGGGGCAGGGACTAGCTGCCCCGCAGCCCTTCTTGTTTACTTCAGAAATTATGGCCAGCATCCCTATCATCCTTAAAAAATTAAAAGATTATATACGCTTTTGACCTCAGGTTAGTAACTAGATATTCAGTCGTGCCATTACATTACATAATGGGAAATGTTCCAATCACTCTCTCCTGTAACTCCCTATCAACATTTATCACTGATCAGTCCCAACTTAGATTTATTAAATTCTTATAATAAAATTTATGATAATCTTTCGTCCTCTTTAAAACCACAAATAGAGGAAAGCATACTCTTGCTTTAATATTCTTCAGCCGAAGACGTGGTAGGGCGCTCAAAATAGAGTAACTATTCCGTGTCCTCAAAAAGGTCGAGTTCACGTCATTTTCTTATAATTGATACTCAAATAATGTTCGGAAATAACACACAATTTCTTTTATCTAACATGGGCTAAATCAATAATGTTTTCCCCTAATTCTTTTATCCTCTGATTCCGAACCATGTTTAGGGTAGAAAAGCACACTTTCTTCTATTCTAAGAATAACAAAGAAACCATTGAAATTACTGAATAGGATGCATATTAAATTGCATTATGTCAAACAGTTTTTTTTGTTTTTTGGACGGATACTTTGGTCATTGGGTGGTGTTATGTCGAAAAATTGTGGAAAAATCTGGGCTAATCCATACTTCCAAAAATCATAGAAAAATAGAAAAATCATCTGGGCTGATCGAAGCCCTGTAGGTCACTAACAAGGCCTAACCCCAAGGGCTTTGAGGAGAATGGACCCTGTAACCTCTAGCTCTTCCGCTCACTAACAAAGCCTAACCTCAAGAGCTTTGGGGAGAATGGACCCTTTTACCTCCCAATAACAAAACACTCATTTTAACAAAATGAACTAACCCTTAAACTACATTAAATCAAACAGTTATTTCAATGAGTCAGGGCTTCAATGCAAGTACACCGATTAAAAAGTTCAAATAAGCAACAAAATGTCATATTTAAATATTTATTAATAAGTCGCTTAAATTTAATGAATGTACTGAAAAGGCCATAAGTTTTTTAACATAAAAGTTGTTTAACAACTCATCATAAATATAAATAAAATGCTTCGCACACATAAAAAGGACCTAGACAATTATTTTATCAAGAAATAATAAATACAATGACTTGAAAAGTTCGTAATCTGCTAAAATTGATAACAGTCATGGGCTGGCTTATACTCTCAATGCCGTCCCAATCCTATCACTCTTATATTACTGAATGTTTCGATTTTCTTTCAGATTTTAAAAGGCCGTGGTTGCTCCTATCCTATTATTCGGCTGTGACGTTGTTTGATATGTTGAGATTACCCTAAGAATGTTATGTGTTTAACGCAGGTTATACACATTTGATTTAATATATTTTAACTCAGTTTAATGGTTTTATGTTAATCATTTATTTTAAACGTGAAATATTTATAAAGATTATTTAAAATTGTAATTTTAAGTTATCATAATTGAGAGGCATAAGAAAAAATTATTAAAAATTATTTTGTAATTTCAACCACCATCGGTTACAGTGATTTTAAAAAATATATCACTAATATATCGCAACTTTACCATGGTAAGACCATTTCTTTTCATAAATTTTATGAAATTGTTAAGTATAAATAAGTGCACATTTCCATCACATTGAAAATAAACCACAAAAGAGATAGAGGACTGTTTATAGTATTGCAGTGGCATATATTCACATACAAAACCATCACTGATAGATGGGTATTTTATTCCATCCTAATATTTTCAAAATAACAGATCACTGAATGAGAAAGATCTATTATAAAATTGTAACGGTTATCAACTGCACAGTATATTGTATTGCGCTTTCATATATTCACGATTCAAAAGCATCACTGATCGATGGGTGTTGTATTCCATCTCAATATATTCAAAGTAACAAACCACATAGTGACAGAGATCTTGTATTGAAAACTTGCAACGGTTATCAACTGAAACTGCTCTTGCTTAAATTCTTTTAAACCGTTTCCGCTTACTGGTCATTTCACCGCTTGCTGGTCGTTTCATCGTCGTTCTTTTCCTGGCTGCTGTATGTCGGTGCAGTACAGCTTATGGACGGGTCATCAGTAACATCAGTAACATCACTATGAGTGTCTTCATCTTCGTTCTCAGCTTCTATTTTGAGAAAAGCGGCCCCCAACGGCGGTCCAAGAGCGTTGGCTTCGGCAAAACCTCTGGTATTGAAGTTGTCCCGGGAGCTGAGCACAAAATTGGGAGATTCGTTTAGTTTGAACATTGTCAAAACTAACATGCGGGTGGCAATGGATCTTGGAGCTTCATACGGAACCACCTCCTGCCAAGAGCCTGGTTTAAGAAAGAAAGATATTGATAATTAGGGTTAGCACTACGAGGGATTCACTTGATCGATTTGGAGTCCAATGAATGAAGAAAAATCATGATGGTACCTTCATACTGGCCGATGGTAACAAATGCCGTAACCATCCTGTACAACGTAGGATTAATAGAGCTATTACGAAATTATTGAAAGGGTAACGGTACTATATCATCATAAATTTGATCAGAGTTCAAGATATGACAACATACCAGTGCAAATACTCGCCTCTCGGAGAGTCTGGATCCGTCATAATCTGATTATCAATTTATCAGAACGGTAACAATAGAATTTCGATTTGACGAAAAGTTATTTAAGTAAATATTGAAGAATGAAAATGACGAAATAGCAATGAAACTTGCCACTGTTATTAATGTGGGGTTCGTGAAGGACTCCCTTAAACCGGGACCATCTCGATGAAGACTGAATCCAAGATAATCTGGGCTTTCTCGCAAATCACCAAGCAATACTTCATCACCCGAGCTCATTTGTCTATCGCCGTAGAATGGATAAATGATTATGTAAGGATTGAAATCGTCCACGACGCGTCCGATAGCTCCAGCCTCTATCAGTTCCTGCCTTATCTCCTCCATATGCGACACCAAAAGAAACTTGAATCAAGACGAATGAAAGAGTCTCCCAAATCTAATGAAATCTCTCAACTGATGCTTATAGTGTTGTTGTACTACCGAAAGGAGAGAGGGAGATGGCGGCTTCCGATGTTCTTGATGGGTTCTTGATGGATTCTTGAAAGGCGGAGGAGTGGAGACAATAGTGTTGGGGATTTTTCTGGAAAAATCTCAAAAACACAAAAATAAAACAAACAGAGTTAATGCTCTTTTTTTCTTTACTCCAAGATCTTTTGTGCACAGGGAAGCTTTAATTTTTTTCACTGAGAACAGAGTATTGCACCACCATAAAAGATTTCTATTCATTAAACAAAATTACTGATACATATTCATCCTCTTTCACTCAGAGGGATTCACCAAAACATTTTAACAAAATTACTCTGTCTCCTTTGAAATTTTACACCAATGTGTGTAAATATTTCATTTACATTCACTGCTGTGTGAAAACAAAAATTACAAGGATTTACTGATTTACCCTTTCACTACGGTGTGAAACAATTCATGGTTTTTATACAAACCTCCCCTGGTTTTTCTTCATTCACTCCTTCACTTCTCCTGCGTTCTTCTTCTCTAACACTTACTGAATGGTCAACTACAAAAAAATGTTTTTACTTGTTCCATAAAAACCAAACTTACGCCACACCCATGAATAATAAAAAAAAAGTAATGATATTAAACTATATGTCTTTGCCCATGTCTTCATTTAACTCTAGCCCATACATGCCGTAAACAAACATTTAATAATCCACCTAAGCGTTATGACAAGACTTTAATAGACTTTAATAAGGTATGGTCAAAATTCAACTTGACTTTACTCCACGCAATTTGATTTGATGCGGGCCCATATGCAGCTTCATGCAATCGACAGCGGAGAGTGAAGAACCACATAGGACGACTGACAAGAATATCAGAAGCCCTTTTTAACCTAACTTTACTCCACAGTGCAACTTTGAACAATCAACGGTGGATAAGGCTGGAGCAGATCGGATGAATATCAGAAGGCCCTTTTTGGTCGACATTTACCTTCCGATAAATGTTAGAGGCTGATGTCATGCCTCATCCACGCGTCAGCTCCAAGTTGTATCGAAGCTCTTGTGTACGGAAACCACCTTACCAAAAAAGCGGTCCGATATCCTTCAAGCGGGTTTGTGGTTTACTGCGATGGTTTTGGCGTTGGTACGGCGTTGAAATTACATTTTCAACACTCCCCTTTAATTTCAACTGCTGGGTATTCGGTCATACCCAGACACTTCCTCAAAAATTCAAAGCTTTTCTGATCCAATGGCTTTGTCAAGATGTCTGCAACCTATTCACGAGTCCTGCAATGTTCTAGGACAATTTTTCCATTGTTCACCAATTCTCTGATGTAGTGAAACCTTGTATCAATGTGTTTCGTTCTCTTATGAAACACTGAATTCTTTGACAATGCAATAACTGAGCTATTGTCGCAAAAAATCACTGTCGCTTTTGCCTGCTCTTGGCCTAAGCTCCTCAACATTCTTCTCATCCAAACTGCTTGACATGCTGCTGTTGTAGCTGCCACATATTGAGCCTTTGCTGTAGACAATGCTACAATGAACTGCTTCTTAGAAGCCCATGAAATGGCTCCTGAACCCATATGAAAAACATAACCGGAAGTGCTTTTCCGATCATCAACACTTCCAGCCCAATCACTATCAGTGTATTCAACCAAATCTGAATGTTCTGAGACATTATATAAAATTCCAAACATTTTGGTACCTTTGACATACCTCAAAATTCTTTTTGC